>BGNK01000917.1:139180-159753 GCA_003297005.1 Symbiodinium sp. clade A Y106
TTGATTTGAATTTGGCTGGGTTGGGTTGGGTTTGAAAGTGACGGTTTAGGGGGCTCGGTTGGGGCTGGCGGGGGCAGGAGTTTTGAGACTGGAACCAAATTTTCTGAAGTTGGGTTTTGCGACTAGAAACTGAATCGAATTTGGTTTTTGTGACTGGAATCTGGTTCTGGGTTGGGTTGGGCTTGAAATTGACGGTTTAGGGCGCTCAACGGAAGCAATGACAAGCAATTTCTAGTTATTTCTTTCTTGAGGGTTTAGGATTTAGGGTTTAGGGTTTAGGATTTAGGGTTTATGGCCCAACAGCCTTGGAGGCAACCGCTGCTTTCAGCTCTGACTCGAGCATGGCATCATCGCAGCGGCGGCAAACCTCCCGGAGCTTTCCTAAACCCTAAACCCTAAATCCTAAACCCTAAACCCTAAATCCTAAACCCTAAACCCTAAATCCTAAACCCTAAACCTGGCCCGAAACCCGACTATACCTTCCGAAGCCCTAGGCCCCAAACAGGAAACCTGAAGGTGTAGGGTTTAGGGGGTTTAGGGTTTAGGGTTTAGGGTTTAGGGTTTAGGATTTAGGATTTAGGGTTTAGGGGTTTAGGGTTGAGGGCCTCTAAGGAATGAAAACAAATCAAAGCAGGGTTGGGCCTTGGGGTTCGAACCCTCGAGTGGGGAAGCTACTCAAACTATCTAGGTCTTCGTGTATGGTGCTACGGCTGATGGACAAAATCCTGCACTACCCATAATAAGGAATATACGATAATTCCCATAGTTTAGGGTACTTAAGTAATGCAGGATTTTGTCCATCAACAGTAGGAATATGACCCTCCTATAAGGCTTATTGTAGCTCCTTTTGGGAGCTACCTGACAGGATCCTGAATATAAAACCGGCTAAATCTGGGTCAAGGAGCGAGTGGTTCTCACAGTTCGGCTGCTCCGTGCGGTGTTCTCGGCTTCTCTGCCTTTATGTATCCCCCTTGAATAAAACATTGAAGATCATTAGATGTAGCAAGTAAGGTTATAAGGCAAGTAGCTATATTTTGCAGCCAAAACTTACCAAGCCCCACGATCCGTTAAGTCCCACCCTTTACCCTGGTTTGCTTGTTTTCATGTTCTAGGATCCTAACAATGGGATAATTATCCCAAAATAGAGATACAGTCCAGGGGCTAGGGCCGGGAGGCATGTCTTCTAAGAGCATTCACTACACTTTCATTCAAAGCAGCCCGGTTGGATAGGTGCCTTACAGGGAACTGGCAATTCCCCAGCTTGATTCTACGGTTTGGGGCTTTGGGGCTTTAGGGCTTGGGGTTTAGGGTTGGCCAGTGCAAGCAACAGTTCGCGGCGACAATACCGGGTTCTCGTAAAGGAAACCTTTCACTTACTATGGATTTCTGTTAGGGTAAGTTAAATTCAATTCCTTATCAAGAACCCAGAATGTCAAAAAATCGCATTCCGAGCAAACTGACAAGGACTCCTAAAAACCAATCCGAAACCGTGAACCCAAAAGAACCCTAAATACACGGGTTCCCTCCCCCATTTTCCCGGCCTCCCAAAGGGCCCGGGCCAGAGAGATTCGGTACGCGTTCCTTTGAGCGTCCTCCGTGCGGAACTCCTGCAAGAGGCGTCGGGCTTAGGGCTTTAGGGTTTAGAGTTTAGGTGGGGTTTAGGGTTTAGGATTTAGGGTTTAGGGTTTAGGTGGGGTGTAGGGTTTAGGTTTGGAGGTCTAGAGTTTGGAGCTTAGGTTGTGGGGAGTTACGCAACCAAGAAACCTCAGGTCGGGCCCAGACCTTCCAAAATCCCTTAATTAAGGAATATACCTTAAATCATATTGGGGATCCCTTTATAATTTAAGGTATATTCCTTAATTAAGGGATTTTGGAAGGTCTGGGGGCAAGCCTGAATCCGAAAACCAGCCTAGTTGGGTTGAAATGCTGTAGCTTAGTTTAGGGCTTAGGCTTTGTTTCTGGTGTTGGGCAGTGGCCCTTTCTATTCTTGGGGCTTCAGGTTTAGGGTTTAGGGCTTGGGGTTCAGGGCTTAGGGTTTATGGCTTAGGGTTTATGGCTTAGGGTTTAGCAGAGGGTTTAGGGTTTAGTGCCCCCTACGCCCTCAACCCTAAACCCTAAACCCTCATCCTCGTTTCAACTCCCCCGAGCCAGAAGTCCTGCTCTTGACGCAGCAGACGTTCGAAAACCACCTGCAAGCAGCTTGGCGGTGTCCGGCTTACTGTAAGCTGTGGAGTGCAGGGTCTCGGGATCAAGGCTGCGGATGTTAGATTCAGAAGGGGTGGGTTGAGGGTTTAGGATGTTTAGGGTTCGACAGTACTCTACTAAACTTGGGGTCCCTAGCAAAAATTATGATTATAGCTGCGTCTTAGGATTAGAATAACCGAAAATTCAGAATTATTTCTATAAGATTATAGGGCTATTTTAAAGGACACAGACGACAGACCTCGCTCAAACCATCACGCTCAGGGCTTAGATTGCAAGGCCTAGTACAGCATAGTATATTAAAGTATATCACAACTGCCCCCATCTGTTTGTTACGGTATAGTATAGTATAGTACAGTACAGTATAGTATACAGTGCAGTATAGTATAGTATAGTATAGTTTCGTATAGTATAGTATAGTGTGGGGTTGCAGGATTTACTTCTGGGGGCCAGGTTCTCAGTCCACGACTTGCCAGCAACCGCATCAGCTTAGGGTTTCGGATGCTCTCTAAACCCTCAAAATGGCCCTGCAACCCGTAGAGAACCCTTACAGTAGCCCTTCAAACCTTAGAGAACCCTTAAAGTAGGCCTTGAACCCTCCGAGAACCGTTAGTAAGGAAGGTTATAGGTAAAGTAACTAGATGGGAACAAACGTGTGCGGCGCCAACGAAGGTGCTTGTAGCCTCAATTGCGAGGTCCCCTGGTCCTTTGGGTAGCACAACGTCTTCTGCCATTTGTCAAAGCCTAAAGTGCCCACAATTTGCGAGAGGGTGCCCGGTCGCGACTGAAGCCACTGTCATCCCAACTGTGAACCCTAAAGCAAACGCAAGGCCCTAAATCAAGGAGCCTTTCAAACTCAAGAACCCATGGCCGAAAGCCTTCGAATACACTGCCAGCGCTCCGGACCCCGAAATCCTCAATTCAAAAAAGCCTCGAAACAGTAAACATCAACTCAACACGGAAAATTACTAATTTAGGTGTACGGTCGGCGTTGTTACCCAACGTAAAGCTGCAAACAAACATAAAAATCTGTTCTAGTTCCTACAAACATGTACCATTCCTATAGGCCACAATCATCTCCAAATAATGTAAGGTCGTTAACAAACAGACTAAAGTTTTTGTGATAGACTGTACTCTACTACTCTGTACTATACTGCACTATACTACTATACTGCACAAGGAACCCTATAACACCAGAAATCCTACACCTTAAACGCTACTAGTATCTCCAACCCTACACTACTATGCCCCTATATTTACATAAACCACTTCTATGATTAGGATCCTATATCATGTATAGCTTTGGTTAAACAATGGAGACTGTATGGCACTGTACGGGTAGTTCTCCAAATTGGGTCCCATGTTTAGGAACCCTGAAGAAGGCGGCACCCTTCTACAGCAGGACCCTAGAAGGGACATTTAGAGAGCTACCAATGTTATTGCCCCAAAACCTAAACCCTAAAGCCTAAATCCTACTTGGAGGTTCATGGGTAGTTTTAAGTAAGGTTATAAGTCCCCTAATATGGGTTATAACTATAGTTATCCTACTTATAATCACACTTATAACTGCCCATGAACCTCCAAGTAGGCCCTAAACCCTATACCCTTATAGAATCCCTATAGTCTCAGTAAAGGGACCCTTAAAGGAACCCTTTAAGTCTCTTAAAGGGACCCTATTATAGACCTGAACCCTAAGGTCACCTTGGTCAGCTCTGGAGGTGCATTGCGCCGTGCAAAGCTGGCGAAGGCGGATGCCGCTGCGCCCCGCACCTCTAGGTGGGTAGTTCTTTGAATTAGGGTCCCTTTTAGGGTTCTTTTTGTTGTAAATTTTGCCGTAATTATTTTTGTTTTGGGGGTCTAGAAAAGGACTCTAGTTTAGAGAACTGCCTATGTGCTGTAGCATCTCCTTCGGCCTCCATAAGGATCCCCGTCAAGGGCTCACCTTCTAGCGTCCTACAAGGGTCCCGTCAAGAGTTTGGGGCTTTAGAGTGTTGGTGCCTACGGTTTAGGGCTTGTGGTTTGAGATTTGGGCTTGGGGCTTTGGACTAGAGTTTTCGCGCTTAAGGCTTAATTAGCTGAAGGTGTCAGAGTGTAAAGAGGCGCAGCCGGACACGTTTCTTATCGCTTACCTTATCTTAATACCTCTTTCCGGGTTGATCCAGGTGTATATTTGGATCCTATACGGTAACCCGCCAAAACAAACCACAATGGAGACTATAGGTGGTAGAACTTGGAACAGCTGCATCCGGTCTCGGGTGTTGCGTGGGAGTCTGGAGAATCGTCTCCGGGTGCTGGGGGTTTTCGGGTTCAGAATCTTACTGGGTTTATAGGGTTTAGGGTTTAGGGTTTAGGGTTGAACGATTCGAACCAAATTTTCAGGGTTGAGCCACATTTTCTTGCAGCCGCCTCAGCTATCGCTCACGGATGTGATGCCGCCAAGCAAATCCTCGAGTTTTTGCTTGAGCTCAGGGCCGTAGGCTCAGGAGACGAATATGTATGGTATGAATCGTCATCGGTTTGGCTGAATACCTGTCGCAGGTGGTTTGCCTGCATTTCACTTTGAAGTTGCTGGCGAGCCTGGTCCATTCGGGCAACTGCTTCAACGTCTCGAAAATACAGGCACGTTGATTGCAAGCCGTGGTTTTATCCACGGCTTGAAGACACGTGGGGATCCTGCATGTGGTGCAAGTGGCCTTGGCTCTGGGGGTTTAGGGTTTAGGGTTTAGACTTTACGCCTGAAATGCCGTGAAACCCTGTCCACGAGGCCCGAGACCTGCCACTTTCACCGCTCGAAAGAACAGCATCCTGAAGATGTAGAGGTATGAAGAACTGCGCCCCCTTTTTAAATCCCAGTGTAGGTACAAGGAAGGTACTCCAGAAGACCATTCTATTTCGTGGCGCCTTTGTATTAAATATTATTAAACCCATGTAGTAACCCGACCCCCTTACAGAAGCCTGTAAAGGAACCCTTAAAAGGACCCTTAAAGAAACCTTCAAGAGGAAAGGAACCGAAAAACCTTCAAAAGAAGCCCTCAAAAGGAACCCTTTAAAGGCGACGTTTGCTGACCGGATTCTTGGAGTTTAGATTCTCTGCAGGCGTTAGGAGCCGGCTCAAGTTGGTGTGGAGGTTCCATTTTTTCGCGAGTTTGAGAGGATAGGGTTTAGGGTTTCAGGGTTTGGGTTCTAGGGGGTAGGGGTTGAGGAGTCGGGTTTGGGTTTGGGTTGGTTGGTTGGTTGGTTGGTATATGGTTGGGGGTTTGTATGGGGGCACCATACCAATATAGAGCCCCACACAATGAATGTCCTCATCATAAGGACTCTCAACAAGGACTCCGGGCCACCCCATTTTAGAGGTCAGGGTAGAGACGTAGGGCTTATGTTTGTGGATGTGGGGATCAGTGATTGCAGACTGGCGGAGGCATGAGGGTAAACCGAGTTCACGGTGTAGGGTTTAGGGTTGAATGGCGTCTGATGGCTACTTCCCGTCGTGGTGGAACTGCCGGCATCGTGAAGGCACGAAGACAGTGACAAGTTCTTCTGTTTTGGTGTTGGTCTTCGATAAAGCAGCTGTTGCTCATGTGATTGTGATTGTGGTTGTGGCGGTGGCGGTGGTTGTCGTTGTGGTCGTGGTCGTGGCTGTGCTTGTGGCGGAGGCGGAGGCGGAGGCGGTGTTGTTGCTGCAGCAAAAGCATAGTCAAACCCTACGTATACACCCTAAACAATAGGAGTCACAGTCGGAGCTAGCCTCTCCGCACCAAAAAACCATAAGCACATACCCTAAACCGGGCCGCCTCTCTGGAAGGATCCAGTAGTGCGCCGGCAAGGGCTCGAAGCATACCTAGCCAATGTATTAGTAATCTTGAAATGAAAGGATATACGTGTTTTCTGGACTTGGCACACGAATTCTAGGGTTTAGGCTTGAGGATTTTTCTGATCCGAAGAGACTTGGCGGGCTGTCACAGTACAGTATAGGTTTCTGTTGCTTGCGGTTTAAGGTCTAGGGCTTAGGGTGTATGGGCTGCATGTGTATAGCTTAGGCCCATTGAGAAATCTCGAATCTCAACTTAACGCCTGCGGAGTAACCTCCTTTCAGCCAGGTTTTGCACATTGGGCGTAGCCTGTAATGCTAGGCCAGCTTTCAAGAAGACCAGATTGCGAAGTCCCGTAAACACGAATTCCCCGACCCCATATCCTTTTATTTGCCAGAAGCTGAGATTTCCTGAACCTCATGTGTGGCAAGCGTGCCCTGAGCTCTCAGGCATGCACCTTGTGCCAAGCCCTAAACCCTAAGCCATCAAGGCCCTAACCCTAAACCCCCAAACCCTAAACCACTGTAAACCCTAAACCTGCAACCCGAAACCCCTAACCCCTAGTCCCCATAAACCCTGAACCCGAAAGTCCCCGGGGGCCCTGCCGTTGGCAAAAGGCCCACCTGCAAGATACACCGCCCCCCGAGACCGGTTGAATTTCAATTGGCGTTGCTTCTTGGAATTTATCAAAACCACAAAATGCTGCGCTGGCGCACAATGGCGCAGCCCCTGAAACGTTGAGGGTTTAGGGTTTAGGGGCTATAGGGTTTAGGGCTTAGGGGTTCAAGGCTTCGGGCTTAGGGTTTAGGGTTTAGAGTTTAGTTGAGATTGAGGCCTTTTCAAAAGGTGAGAAAAAGACATCTCCTACTTTATCGTAAACAGAAGCTACATAGGTGCGATAATGCCTGCAGCATGCAAAGCAAGCAAGAATGAGTGCGAGTGTGTCTGCGTGTTTTTCGTTTGTATTTGTGTTGGCGGACGCGCATGCACATGTGCATGTGCTTGGGTGTGTGTGTGCGTGTGTGTGACGGTGCAACTCCTCCTTCACTGCAGTACCCGGTCAGTTTCCTTGCCGAACGATGCTACGTAGGAAAAGCGTTGTCATCCGGGAGAGTAGTAGTGCATAATTTTGCTTGAAGCCAACTATACACCATAAACCCGAAAGCTCCAAACAAACCGTGAACCCAAATCCATAAACCATTTAGGGATCGCTGCTGCCAAGAGTGGAGCCGCACCTTTCTACAGAGCATGGCCCTCCAACGCGTCAGAAAACACAGGGACCCCTATAATATAGGGGCCTTACTAATTGGAAAGGGTTTTGGGGTTATATCATACTACGATTATAATAAGGAGCCCCCAAAATAGTCTGGGTAAGTATTATAAGGCCCCTATAGTATATAATCGGAGATTCCCTGGTTCAGTCCTGTAGTGGCTGGAGGCGTAGCCGTTAAAACTTTGAAACATCTTTTCTGGTGCCGTTGTGGCACGTGGCGTTAAGAAAGTCGACTACAGAAACCTATAAAGCTGTGTGATAGCAGGGCCCAAGGCACCACATGCTTCGCCGGGATCACAACATCCATAGATCCAACATTGAGCACCGGAACTGCTCGAAACCTTTTTTCGGCCGTGACCTTAAACCTTAACCCTAAACCCTACCATCCGTCCAGGGGCCCCTAAACCTGCTAGAATCACAACTCTGCGCTTTGCGACCCCGGCCACGCTCACGACATCGAAAAGGCCGCGTTAATGTAGGCCCGCACACCCGAGTCTACGAGGCCTGCAAGGCTTGTTCAAGGACACTGTAGTATGCATGGTTTCCTGCGGTAGATCCTACAACCCAACAGCCTGGCTTTAGGCTTTAGGCATTGAGGCTTTACGCTTGAGGCTTTAGGGCTTAAAGTTCAGGGTTCAGGGGTTAGGCTTTAGGGTTTATGGTTCAGGGTTTAGGTTCAGGGTCTGGGCTTTTAAGTAACCAGGGAGAAAAAAGTAGAAACTTTTATTTCATAAGGGTACCTTTAAGAAAAAAAAGTATTAAAGTATGGTACTCCAAAGCCCAGGGGTTTAGGTTCAAACCCTAAACCCTAAACCCTAAACTTCAGGGTTTAGGTGGTGTAGGGTTTAGGAGGAGGGCGAAGGGACCCTGTAATGGCAATGGTCTAGACTTTTAAGGTCTAGCTTCGGGGCGTCGGCGTGGGCATCAGAACTATGCTAGGTGGGGCGTTTAAAGCCTTTGAAAAATATTAGTAAATAAGATCCTCTTCAGCCCCATAAGGGAAAATATAAAATGCCCCAAAGCCCTACCTAGTATGCCTAAATCCCAAGCCCAGCGGAACAAAGACTCATATCCTTAAAGGTGTTTCGAATCGTGGGGGGGGGCCCTCATGAGCACAATCCTACTTTTGAAGGGCCAATAGTAGGGTTCTTGGTTTCTGAGCTCAACCTAAACCTTATACAACCCTCATAACCCACGCTAAACCCCTAAAGTCTTTTAGACCCCTCATTCTCGGAAACTCTCACATCGACGCTGCCCTTTTGTTTCAAGGCACGCCCCATCGCTTCTCATGTCTTTTGTTTGAAAGGGAAAGGCTTATGCGTATCGTGAGCCACTAAAATTCTTAATAGGGTCCCAGAACAGTTTTACTTATGAAGGCTCAGTACAGTGTGTTAGAAGGTTTTTATGAGGCTTTAGGCGAGGTTGTGTGCGAGATTTAGAAGGGTCTTGGCCGGAGGAGTTCATAACACCAACACCGCCCACAGACCCTGGTACTAGTCCTTGTCTCGAGATCAGCTCACTCTTCGGCGCTGGCGAAAGAGCCCGGCATCACGCCTGGGAGATCTGTCCATGGGGAACAGCCGGGTCATTGGGCTCTGAGGCTTTTATAAAGTTTCTTCAAGGGTTTAGGGCTGAGGCTGTAAGGATCTAGGCTTTTTGGAGTTTAGGGGCTCGGAGTTTGAGGCCTGCCTCTGAAAAACCTGTAATCATCCTTGCAGAACAATCCGCGGATCAGAAACTGAAATCCTCAACCCCCAAAGGGCCCTTGCAAGATCAACTACCTCACAAAAAGCTGAAACTGATAAAATACAACGGTCTCCTTGTAGTCCCGGGATAAGTATACTACAATAACTACAATACTACAATGAGCCCCAAAGCCCTTTCCAATCACCCAGATTCGCCAAACATCCTTAATCATGTCTTTCAATTACCAATTATTTCAGGATTTATTTTTCTGTTCCAATGACGTATATTCCTTAATAAAGGGCCTAAACCTTAAATTAAAAACCCCAGTAGCACGAACCCATAAACTTCAAAAAACAAGAACCTTACCCTAAGGGTCCAAGTAACTCATAATCATATACTCTCCAACAACACTAACCTACATAACTACTATCCGAAACCTACATAACTACTATCCGAAACCTACACAACTACTATCCGAAACCTATATACCTAATTATTGGGTCCTTTGGACTCTTAGTTTTAGACTCAGCTCCGGACCTCAGCTCGTCCACATCCAGCTGGAAATCCCCGCCGCAGAGATCGACCAAGTCTCGGCCTCGTTCTTTCCGCTGTAGGGTTTAGGGTTTAGGGTTTAGGATGTAGGAGCGACACAGGGTTTAGGGCAAACGCCTTAGATTCGCCGCTTAAAGAGCAAAACGCAAGCATCTTTAGGTTTTACGGCATAATGATCTCACAGTTTTGGCTGTTGACCGCTTCAGGGTCTTCCAGCGGTGCCTTCGCAGGTATAACTTCCATGCTTAACGTCCAAGTTTGAAGGCTCCCACCTAGAATGAGTTCCAAGCGCATATGTTCAGGTTGAGGGTTTAGGGTTCGGGGTCAAGGGTCTAGGGAAGAGGGTTTGGGGGTTGGGGGTTCAGGGTCAGGCTTCAGAGTTATACGATATTTGGCAGCTACGCAGGCTCTTGCCACCGCAACCGCCGGCTTCAAATAGGAAGCACACCTGAGGCCCTGAATTTGTAAAATCGAAACTCCATCGCCATGGGATTTCAAACACTCTCAAATTGGCATGGTTAGGTGCGCTTCACTACGATTGCGAAGTATACCAAATTCCGCAAACAATGCGACTATCATGGAAAGGGTTCGTAACAGCTTGCGCTCAGGAGTTGGGGTTTAGAAAGTTGACTGAAAGGGTCGAGCCGGGTGGAGTTTAGGCTTTAGCTATCCAGGGTTTGGGATCAAGATTGAAGGGTCAAGTGCTCACAGGATTCTTGCTTTGGTGCTTCGGGCTTTCTAACCTTAAACCCTAAACCCTGAACCCTAAACCCTAATCCCTGAACCCTAAACCCCAAACCCTGAACCCTAAACCCTGAACCCTAAACCCTAAACCCTGAAAACCCTAAACCCTGAACCCTAAACCCTGAACCTCTAACCTTCATGGGCACCCTGTCAAAACTTGGCCGGAGCAAGTCTGAGGGAAGCCGTCCCCTGGTCAGACGGGGTTGCTATGGGGTGTCTCCTTACTTGGGTTCATGGGTAGTTATAAGTAGGGTTATAGGTAAGATAACTATAGTTATAACCTATGTTAGGGGACTTATAACTCCACTTATAACTACCCATGAACCCAATAATATTAGGATTTAGTTTGGGACTAGTTTTTCGAGTTTATGGTCCGGGGTCTGGGTTTGGGGGTGTCATACAGGACCTTCTCGATGCTCAAGCCTTGCAACCCGAAATATCTTCAACTCCATGCACTAAACCCTAACCCTGAAGTGTACCCTCCGTTGTAGTTCCCTGGATGCTGGCCTGGTTTCTTTCACAAGGAACCCAACTGGGAGCTAACGAGAGTATGGGCAAAGAGCCGCTCTAAACAACACCTGAAACCTTAAACTCTAAGCAAAAGCCCAAACAAGCCTAACCCTCATCCCAAAAAGCTAAAGAACCAGCCCATAACAAACCCAAGACCTGAAACTCTAAGCCCCAAGCCCAAATACCTCCACCTAAATCACAAAGAGGCACCTCTAAACCCCGATCTTTGAATCCCAGGCCCTGAACTCTAAACCCCACAGCTTAAACGACCAGTAACGAACGCTTCTACGTTAAGACACAGGCAACTACGAACCAGAAGGTTGAGAACTCCCACAAGCCTCCCCAGAGAGCCCAATACCCCTTAATTAAGGAATATGGCTTAAGGCCCTAGGGGTTCCTTAAAGGGATCTATAGGGGTTCCATAAGGGAATTAAGGAATAGTGGCTTAAATTATATAGGGCTTCATATTATGATTTAAGCCATATTCCTTAATTAAGGGGTATTGGGCTCTCTGGGTCTTTATCAGTGAGCCAATACTAGGTTCCCCAGTAGCCCCTTTATAATAAGGGTACCCTTTTTCCTACTATTCGGTTTTAATAAGGGAACCCCCCCCAAAAAAAAAAGGGTAAAAGGGTACTACTGGGGAACCTAGAATAATGTAGGGATCTCCCACCCAACAGTTTCTGCTAGTTTCTGCATGGAGGCTTTGTTCCTGACTGGAACGGAAGACCTGAACCTGAGACGCGGGCAGAGATGGTTCACCCAGAAGAGGACAACCACGAAGATGGAGAACAGGATACGCATCCCTCGCCCTGCTGCCAGGTGATGGAGGTTCAGAGCTTAAGCTTTAGGGATTGGTGTTCAATGCTCAGGGCTGAGAGTTTGGCGTTCAGGGCTTAGGAATCTAGGTGCAGGATCAGTGTCCAGGATGTTGGATTACACGATGAAAAATCGGATTTTGATAGGAACCGAAGTACTACAAAATGACCAAGAATGGCACCATGAAACAAGAAGCCAAGCTGCAAGAGAATACCAGGGATGCGACAAGCGTAAGTAACAAATACAGAACATAACCATGTGCTGCAAGGCTACAACCGCAATAGAAAGATGCTAAAACACATGAACCTCTTCGCAAGTGGGAAACGACAAGAGCACAAGAACAATCGCCCAGAAAGCCGAAACCACACACTAGTTGCACTGCCAAGACTTGTTTCAAAGCTGGTAGCAGTAAGACATCTAGTGTAAAACCCTACATTTCAACCCTCCAAAATTCGGTTACACAGCGTGTCGCCTGTTTCTACAGGCGTCGCACCGCAGGGAAGGACGAAGGCAACGAGCCTTAGTTCCCGAAGCCCTACGGCCATAAACCAAAAACTGGAGGGAACATGAGCATGCACAGCTTAGGCACGTGTTGTGTATATAGACACATGAACGCATATACATACTCCTTGTAAAAAAAAACTACAGATAGCTGATATGTACGAATTTGCGGAGTATATATACATATGCAAAGATATAGATGTATGTGTATAGATATATGTATATACATCTCTCTCTAGCTATATATATATATATGCATATAAGTAAATAGCCGACCGATATAGACATGAGTTATGTATGTCACACGAGCATGCTGGCGCTAGAGGCATCTTGACACGTTTACGTAATGCTTAAACAACCTCCTCAATCGCATGTGAAAGCCCCAATCAGTTGCCTTGAACTATGCAAAACCCTGCGCCCTCAACCATAAACTACGCGAGCTCTAGATTACTCCCAAGCCTTCAATCCCCCTAAACCCTAAACCCTAAACCCCACCCAAACGTCCGAAGGATTTATATGTAGACGCCGAAGCTACACGCTCAGATCCCGTGTCGACAAGGACACCAAAGCACAGACACAAAATGAAGGTCCTATGCACTCCTCGTGTGTGCGTATGTATTTTGCAACAGACTGTAATATAGCTGCCTTGATCATTGGAATGGAGTTTGGGGTATGTTGGACTATACTTATAATAAGAAAACCCAACAAAATAGTAAAGGCAATTATGAAGGCCCCAGTACATTATACTATACCTATAATAAGGAAACCCCAACATGTAGAATACAGGTAACTATATGATTATTAAGGCCCCTATGGAGTTGGTCGGGGAGTCACAACCCTGCACCTAAAACCGGAAACCCTGGGAAGAGAAGCCCCACTTCCCTGGGGGGAATGCAGGATCCCGTCTTAGGGTTTTGGGGTTTACCTACCTTTTTAGGGTTCCTTATTATGATTTCTTTATATAAGTCCTTAAACAGGTAGGTTGTTCCGGGTTAAGGTAGGGTTTAGAGTAATAAAAGTCCAATCAGCATCGGGTTCTGGGGTAGGATGAGCTGAACTGGCAAAGGCATCGGGGGAGGTGCAAAACATGTCAAGGTTTTTGTTGCTTTAGCGCATTGGGTTCAGATAAGACCAGCTTCGCTGAAGTTCTCTCCTGGGCTATACACCAATGACCCTCGAATCTTAACCCAACCTCACAGCACGAAAGAAACAAAACCTCTCCCGGGCGTTGGGGAAACTCGTATTTCCGTTTTGCAGTTACCGGCCCTAAGATACCCATGACATAACGTGTGACGTATCGGTCGGAATAACAAGAATAGGACTAGGAGGCTCCAGACGACACTACAAGCATAATGGGAAATGCTCGTACTCATACGGCTGATGGACAAAATCCTGCATTACCCATTATAAGGAATATACCATAATTCCCATAGTTTAGGGGTCATGCAGGATTTTGTCCATCAACCGTAGTCTTGATTGACCCCTACATATTGCTCTCTTGATGAGGTATCTAAACCACAAGCCCTAAACCCCAATACTCTGTTCAAGCCAAGCACATGGAGTCCTGGCAAACGAATCCTGAACTCAATGGACTTACCTGTGAAACCTGAACTCCATTAGATTACTCCAAAGCCTTCAATCCCCCTAAACCCTAAACCCCACCCAAACGTCCGAAGGCCTTATATGAACTCCATGAACTTGCTTGTGGACGGTAAGGGTATCGGGTGAGGGGCGTAAGTTTCTGCGTTTTGGGTTGAAGGCTTCAGGGGCTTAGGGCGTTTAGGGTTTAGGGTTTAGGGTTTAGGGTGAGAACAATGTCAGACTTAACAGGCTTTTGTTTTTAAAAAATGTGTTGGGCATTTCTCAACAGGTTTAGGGTTTAGGGCTTAACTTGATTTAGCAAGCCCAGCAGCAACAACGTGGCAAGAAGCCGAAGGGACGCCCAAACGACCTCGGCAAAGTCGGCTCAGGGTTGAGGGCAGGCACTCGTCAGCATGCATCCTCCTACTGCTGATGGACAAAATCCTGCATGACCCTAAGGACCCTAAACTATGGGAATTATGGTATATTCCTTATAATGGGTAATGCAGGATTTTGTCCATCAGCAGTACCAAACAGCTCACGCAACTTTCTCCAACATGTCAGGCACACAGTAAACCAAAACTTCAGCCATCAAGTCTAGAAACAGAGGCTGCAGCTAGACATGTCAACAAGCTGAGAAAACGCAAGTTCAAAGAAGTTGCCTCCTATCGCGATAACCTTGGGAAAAAAACGCAGACACCAGCCCCTGAAAGCGCTCTGCAGGGTCCTCCAATAATGACTCTACCTGACGCGACTCTACCCCAAAGTCACACGAAACCTAATCTCAAAGAGCATGAACACCAACTGAACCCCAAGACATAATCTCGAAGCCACCGTTGGGAAGCATATATCTTCAGCTGCCCGGCGTTCGGCTCGAACCTGTTTTCGCCAAGGAAACAAGCTCCAAATGGGGATAAAGATGGGATGCTGCCCCCGCTGAGGAACAGTTGAAACGTGCATGTAATATAGATAAATGAAGCCCAACATAGTGGCCCCATTTTGCGCTGTTGCTGTATGAGTGCAGTACCCAAGCTAAAGACTTTTGGCTGTAAGGCTTTCATGGTTCAGTGCTTCCGGGGGCGGGGGTCCGGAAGGAGGCAAACCAAATCAGGTTTGGAATTAAAGTGGGTGGAAGCAGGCAGACAGACGGACAGACCAGACGGACACATAGATGAGTGGATACATGGACACATAAGTCGATATAGCCGGTAGGTATGCATAAAGCTTTATGGAATGCCTGTCTAAACATGGGGCAAGTCATAAACAACAGAGAACAGTTATCAAACTTTCTGCAGAGCCGCAGGGTTCAGGGTTGGGGGTCTCGTAACCGACATGGGGACTTGATCACACCAGGCGCAACTGCCGATAAAGACGGGGGAGCATTGTTTAAGCCAGATCCGCCCCCCCCTAGCCCCTAGCCCGCTCGAGGACGCGCCACCATAAGCCCTAAGCCATAAGCCGTAAATCCCGGAACCCCGAACCCCGGCACCCTAACCCCTGAACCCCTGTACCCTAAACGCCTGAACCCCTGGACCCCTAACCTCTAAAGCCCCAAAGCCCTAAGGCCCATGAGCCCTTAAAAAAAACTGAACCCCCAGGCCCTACCTAGGTACGTACTCGGAGGTTCATGGGTAGTTATAAGTGGGGTTATATGTCCCCGAATATGGGCTATAACTATAGTTATCCGACTTATAACCCTACTTATAACTACCCATGAACCTCCCCTTATAGAACCCTTATGGAGCCCATATAGATCCCTTAAAGGAACCCAGGAACCTCCAAGTACCCCAAGGCGGTGCCTCCGCTATGGTTCGGATCTCCTGCTGCGCTGCAAGATCGGCGAGTGCTGGCGATGCGGCCATCTCCTCATGGCGGTGCTTGGTGGTTCAGGGTTTAAGGTTTAGGGGTTCAAAGGGGTTTATAGGACTTAGGAGGTTCGGGGTTTAAGGTTTAGGGCCGTTTAGGGGCTTGGGGCCTAGGGATTCAATCATTTAGGGTTTGGGGTTCAGAGTTTAGGGTTTAAGGTTCAGGGTTCAGGGTTCAGGGTTCAGGTTTTAAGGTTTAGGGGTTTAGGGCTTGCGGGTTTAGGTTTTTTTCAAGTTTAGGGTGTAAGGTTTAGGGGTTCAGGGGTTTAGGGTAGGTACGAGTGGTGCTACAAGTCTCCTGATATGGGTCATAACTAATGCTATCCTACTTACAGCCCTACTTACAACTACCAGGAACCTCCAACTGGTGCGACCAACCAAGACGGGGGAAGCAGTATCGAGCTCGGACAAATGAAAGGCAGTAGGTATCAAAATGTGACTATGCACATGAACACACATAGACACATGCACATGTGTGTAGACACATATCTCTTATATATGTACATACTTACATACAGGTGCAGGTGACTTAGAAACCATGTGCCCGTCCCATGCTGCTTTGTGCCTACACTTGTTGTTACGCAGGGTTACGTGTTGATAAAAATCTGCAACATTCTGCAACTATGAAGTGGTTGTAAATTCATCGCAACAACACATGAAGCAGCAATGGAACCAAGCGAAATGACAGAAGCGCCCAGGATTGCTATAAAAAAGCAGTAACCCTACATCACAATCTGGACATACCACAAGTTACAAGCTTTACGGTGGCATACAGTCACGAATGAAAGGTTTGGAAAATGGAACCGTGAGAACAAAACCTCAGCTGCGGCGCGCCTAACAGCAGAAATTCAACTCCAAAATCCTGAATCCCTTCTCGACCCCTTCCACGGCGCTATGGAACCCCTTCTAACTAAAACCGGGACCTAAACCCTAAACCCGAAGGACTAGAACCAAGACCATGGGGTCCGACACATGGCAGATGTAAAATAGGACAACATAAGACAAGGCAAGATAAGATAACAGGACATAAGCAGAACCTGTGTAAGAAACCCCAGAAACCCTGTATTCTTGGGAGACATGAATATGAAACCCTACAGCCCAAAAACAGAGCCCGTTTGTACGAAAAGGCCTAGACCCTAAATTCGCAAACCTCATACCCTGAACCCTAAACCCTGCAACCCCAAACCCCGGAAAGTTATTCTAAACCCTAAACCCTAAGCCCTAAGCCCTAAAACCCTAAACCAAGTTAAACCCAAGACTCCATCCCTAAAATAAGACCAAAACAATGCAGACCACGATCAACAAACCCTCGACCTTTTACGCGGATTATGATAGGACCCTAGTGTTAGTAATCAGGGGCTCCACATTAAACCCTGAATCCTAAACCCCCAAAGGCTAGACCCTAAACCCCTAAATGGTAGGTTGACGTCGGAGCTCTGCGAGATGGTTCAGCCGAGACGGCGCCGGAACGCCCCTGCGGAAGCGCTCACACGTAGTAGGGTCGTACTTGGAGGTTCGAAGTTTGTTATAAGTAGGGTTTATAAGTAGGATAACTATATATTTATAGCCTATGTTAAGGGACCTAGACCCCTACTTATAAATACCCATGAACCTCCAAGTAGGGCTTTAAGATTTAAGGTTAGTTTTGTTTAGGGCTCTGAGTTCAGGGTTAAGGGCCGTAGCGTATAAGGTTCAGGTATTTTTCGTGACTTCGGGTTGAGGGTGTAGGGTTTAAGGTTTAGGGTTTAGGGTTCAGGGTTTACACCCTTCATAATTCCAAGACGGTCTTTGTGGGATTACTGGGTAAGACAGGTAGGGACCTGAAATAGGGTCTCTGTAAATCTTATTGAGATTCATGGGGTTGTATAATAGAGATCTTAGTGATTCGGATAGGGTTTTGGAGCACTTGCTGGTTTATAACTTATAACCTATACAATATTAGGGGCTTTACTGTTTGGGGCTTAGCGGGATCTAGGTTTAGCGTTTAGTGTTTGCGTTTGGTGGATTTGGAGTATGGGCCTGAGTTGACACATACTAAACAGTACACCGTCAACTTTAAATGGGTTAGGGTTTAGGGTTTAGGGTCTCGGTTTTTTTTTAAGGGCCCCTTTTCGATTCTGCAGGTTCGAAAGCCTCATTAGGGTCTCGGGTTTAGGGCTTGGGGTTAGAGCCTTTCATTGCGAAACAGCAGGGTCCAGCAGGCCTTCGGCGCAGCTCGAAGATTCACTGAGCAAGCCTTTGACCCTAAATTCTATACTCCATAGTCATAGGCCCCAAAGTAGTTCCTTTTTGGGATTCATACTTACAATTCTATAAGGTAATCCCCAAAACGAGCTACTTTGGGGCCTATGGGTAGTTGGTGTGTTGGGCTCAGAAATTCCGACATTGGTGAAACCTTACCATACAGTCTTAAGAACTAGCATAGGTCTGGCGGAAGCAGGCTGTGCCTCTTGACTTCATATTGCTCCACCCCTTCCACGTGATCGTAGAAGAGTTTCCGCAACCCAGAGTCATCCTTCCGGCGCTCTGGGATTATAGTGAGCCCCGGAAAACTGGAACATGCATTTAGGATGAGAAGGGAGTTTCCAAAAATAGGGGACCCTAATAAAGTACCCTAAATAGTAGGATCCTTATTATGAGGACCCTAAAATAAGGTACCCTAGTTTTCGGAAACTCCCAGAAGTGCTGGCATTCCCTATACTTTACCACAAACGTATGAGGACAATGATGCTCCGCTGTAAGGGTCGAAACCTTAACGGGCTTACAGCTTCGAGGCACGGGGGTTCATGACTTTCAGCTGAAAAATAGGTTTTGCGGGATTTGGGCTTTGAAGGATGGACCAAGCACCCCATCATTCCGGATGATTGTTTCGTGGTGCTGGTGGGTAGAGAAAGCAGATATCATGATGGCCAACTGAGTCGGTCTTTGTGGTTTCGATCTTCGGGCACATACACCCCAAACTCCAAACCCTACGCGCTAAACCCTCAAAAACAGCAACCACACTTGCAACTGAACTATGTCGAAGCACCTGGAACCGCCAAGGACCCTTACAGAACCCTCACCTCCTGTTGACGAACCCATCTAGAACCCCCACTTTTGGGCTATAGAACCCTTACCGAAGAGTTGGAGAAACTTCCGGACACGCCCTAAACCCTAAAGTACTAAACCTTAAACCCCTAAACCCCAAACCCCTATAAACCCTAAACCCGCCTTAACCCCTAAACCCCAAACCCCTGAACCCTAAACCCCTAAACCACAAACCCCTAAACCCCTCACCCCTACAGACCCTAAACCCGCCTAAACCCCTAAACCCCTAAACCCCAAACCCCCAAACCCTAAACCCCTATAAACCCTAAACCCCTAAACCCAAAACCCCTAAACCCTTAAACCCTAAACCCCTAAACCCCTAACCCCTAAACCCCAAAACCCTAAACCCTTTAACCCCTAAAAACCTTAAACGCGACAAAAAAACAACTCAGTCCCAAGGTCCTTCGGCACCTTGGTCTCGAGCAACTCCAGGAGTGCAAACTCGCGGTGTAAGGAGGATCGGATCCTTGGCTTGCTCTTCGGCCCTTAAGCCTTGGGCTTATAGGGCATATAAGGCTTATAGGGCTTATTGGGCTTTAGGGCTTATAGGGCTTTAGGGTTTAGGGTCTTACAGGGTCCTTCCCTGAAGCCGAACGAGGGCTCATAGGGTTCAGGGTTTAGGCTTTAGGGTTTGGGCCTAGGGCTTCTAGGGCTTTAGGGGTTCAGGGCCTGGTGTTTACCCAGAGTCCAAGTACCCAAGTAGGGTTTCAGGTCCCAAAATCCATACTCTGACTGGTTTTTGGACCTTGAAACCCTACTATCTGGGCACCTTGGACCCTTAGGGTTTAGGGTTTAGGGTTTAGGGGTTTAGGGTTTAGGGTTTAGGGGTTAGGGTTTAGGGTCGATACAGCGCTACTAAAGGGTACTTGGTGGGTCCGGGTGGGGCTTTAGGGAGGGGCGGTGGGCCTCCTTAGGGCTTCAGGGTTCAGGGCTTAGGCGTTTTACGAGTTTAGGGGTGTAGGGTTTACAGTAGAAGCCAAAAAGCTGGAAACCCCATAGCCATCCTTAAGAGTAATGTATAAGGAATCCCAGCACTATTTGGCCTTCATCCGGTTTCCAACTTTATGGGGTTTACTGTAGGGCTTAGGGTTTTAGAAGGTCCTTCTCTGAAGCCTATACCCTAAACCCCTAGACCCTGAGCCCTGGTCCTGCCAGGTTTTTGGGCTTTATAAGACTTTCCCGGAGGGTTTGCGATTGAGCATTTCGGGGCAAACCTTCAGGGTTTGGCCTCAAAGTTCGGGTTTACCTAGACCCCCCAACTACACGCGATTATAGCCTAAATATCGATTCTAAGGACGATTAAGGGCTATTAAAGGCCACTTGCGGAGTCCTGGCGACGTGTAGGGTTCAGGGGTTAAGGGTTTAGGGTTTAAGGTTTAAGGCTTAAGGTTTCGGGTTTAGGGTTTGGGGTTTAGGTTTCCTTGAGGAGTACTTTGGGCTGAGCCGACTTCGGAGTCAGGCTCTGGGGCTCGATCTCTCTGCTGGGAAGGTTTCAGAAGATCTTAGTTGCTGAGTTCATAAGCCCCAAAAAGTGTACACTTGTAGTTTTATAGTGGGTAATAATATCCCAAAAAGCGTAAAGTGTATCCACTCAGCTACTAAGAGATAGGGGACATTAAAAGGAACCCGAAAGAGTTGGGTTTAGGGTTTAGGGCTTGGGGTTTGGGGTGTGGGGTTTGGGGTGTGGGGTTAGGGTATAGGGTTTGGGGTTTGGGTTTAGGGTGTGGGGTTTGGGTTTAGGGTTTGGGGTTTGGGGTTTAAGGTGTGGGGTTTGGGTTTAGGGTTTGGGGTTTGGGGTTTGGGGTGTGGGGTTTGGTTTTAGGGTTTGGGATTTGGGGTTTGGGGTTTGGGGTGTGGGGTTTGGGTTTAGGGTGTAGGGTGTAGGGTTTAGGGTTTAGGGCTTGGGGTTTGGGGTGTGGGGTTTGGGTTTAGGGCTTGGGGTTT
>BGNK01000917.1:175810-210940 GCA_003297005.1 Symbiodinium sp. clade A Y106
AGGATAAAGCTTTATCACTTGTGCTGTGTTTCCATGCATGGCAGGGCCATAGTGTACATGTACTATGAATGTTATTATAAATTGCTAGCTACACTAGGAGACCGAATCCTGAACCCGTATAATTATTACATGTAAATATTCTCGTAATATACTTACTCTATTTCCTTTTAATATATTATAATTATACAGGTGCAGGATTCAGTCTCAGGTTACACATGGAACTAGAGCTATAGCCTATGCTGCACAGCTATCTATAGGGCCAGCCCCTGGTCTTTAGTGTTTGTGTCCAGGTGCTTGAATTGGGGTACCCATCGATTGGATTATGGTTCTGGNACATGGAACTAGAGCTATAGCCTATGCTGCACAGCTATCTATAGGGCCAGCCCCTGGTCTTTAGTGTTTGTGTCCAGGTGCTTGAATTGGGGTACCCATCGATTGGATTATGGTTCTGGAGCTTTGGCTGTTGGTGCTTGTAGTGGGGCTTCGGGTGTTGTTGGGGTAGTCATCGATTGGATTATGGTTCTGGAGCTTTGGCTTTTGGTGCTTGTAGTGGGGCTTGGGGTGTTGTTGGGATACTAGCTATATAGGGATATAAGTGCTTATAATTAATGGATCTTTTGTTCGATAAGACAGCACTGCTAATGTTTTACGCAAAACCCCGTCTAGGACATGTAACTTCGCGTAACTTTGCGTAACTTCGGCGTAACTTTACGTAGCGAGAGTTCATGTGGAGCGTGGTTTTACCAATGTGAAACACTCCCGAGAACGGACTTACAACATGTAGGCGTAACTCACCCGTAACTCCGCGTGACTTTGCGTAACTCGCTGGTTCAGGCTTTTGCTGTTGCCCTTCGGCTGAAACCCTTTGTGCCAGGTTTTGTAAGCTAGGAAGCTAGGGTGCTCTGGCTTCTACGATCGACCTGTGCTCTTCGACGAGCAATGCCACCGACGCTGAGCAAGAATGCTCGATCCGAGCCTTACCCCGTGAAGAAGAAAGAACCTCAATCCCGAGTTCCTTGCTTAACATATCCGTATGCATGTGCTTGCATCGACTCTAGATCCCTGTCACCACAGCACCCCTCAATCAGGATCCGTCGGCCAACTTGAAAGGCTCTGGCTTGAATGTGCGGAAGGAACTTGCAAGTGCTTTGGGAGCAGGTGGTCATGGGATCTGATTTGTACCTATAGAATAACCCCCCAGTACCTAAATCCTTAATAGCAACCTCCCTATTGTGTTTCAACTTTGATGCTTGGATCCCTGTAGGTAGCAAGCTTCCCCGGCCGTCCACACCGAGACCAGATCAAGCCAAACCCAAGTCAATGATGGTGGGCCCTGCAACTGCTAGTGCTACACCTATCAGGAGCCCGCCCTGTAAGAGGACGAAGAACAATGTCCCGCCTCTGTTGCAGCAGAAGCCCTCTTTCTCCAACAATGAATCCACCTTGGCAACATCCGGTAGCCAGTCGGCATTTGTGGCTCAGGGCTTTGAGGTTTAGGCTAATGGGCTTCAGAATTGAGGTATTGTCGAGGCTTTGAGGTTTAAGCTAATGGTGAGGTGTTGTCGGGGCTTTGAGTTTTAGGCTAATGGGCTTCAGAATTGAGGCATTGGGTTCTTGTTCTACGTGTATTTCTATACGGTATTTCTATTATTATTGGTAATCATGATACTACACGTATATATGACCTGAATGAAGTCTAGGATGAACAAATCAAACAGATTCTGTACTTGCACTTATTAATAAGTTAAGATGTATGTAACTATAGCAATTGTCATCGAGTTGATACTCCCAGCTTCACAGCTTGGAATTCGTAGCTACTGATGATCCAATTTTATTTTATTTAATTTATGATGGGGTTGTTTAAATATATTATAATTGTGTATACATTCTATTAATCTTTGTGTATNCCCAGCTTCACAGCTTGGAATTCGTAGCTACTGATGATCCAATTTTATTTTATTTAATTTATGATGGGGTTGTTTAAATATATTATAATTGTGTATACATTCTATTAATCTTTGTGTATGTAAATTTTAATTAATTTTTGATCATTATAATCTAGCTGTCGTATCGATATCAACAAGTCAGACCACTAATATTTATATAATATATTCATGCATATATATGCATATATATATATATAATTAATTATATTATTATAAACAATTGCAAGTAAGTGTATATATATATATATATGTATACGATACTATATGCTAGCTAGTGTATTGAATATTTCGGGTCCTTATATATAATTATTTATAATGCATATAATTATTTATAAATATACATATATATATAGTGATAATATTATTATAATAATGATATATGTATACATATATATATATATATATATTAAATTTTGATGTATTAAGCAAGCATACCAGGCAAGAATGGAGTGGGTCGGATGGACACTCGTTCGACTGTGCCAATGGAGAGTCAGGGATCACCAGCTGCAGCTGGGCAGCCTCCGCTGTTGCTGAGTGAGTTGTTGCAGCTGCCGAAACATGAGCTTGGGGCATGGCTCTTCCTAGAAGGCCAGGGTATGCAGGTGCTCAGTGCAGGTGCCACAGCTTTTTATGACTGGGTTCGGAGTGACTTCCTGGAGAGTGCCGAACACATCTTGGATGTCAGTGATCCCGGGCGCTTCGAGACGCTGTTCCGTGTCTACGAGATCACAAAGGACCTTGTAACAGAAGCCCTAGCAAAGGCCGATGCCAATGTGGAGTTCCAGACTGTTGCATATGACAAAGTCATGAGCACGGCGCAGCAGGCAGTCGCAAGGGTTGTGCAGCAGGCTGGAGCAGAGAAGGATGATGAGATAANAAAGGCCGATGCCAATGTGGAGTTCCAGACTGTTGCATATGACAAAGTCATGAGCACGGCGCAGCAGGCAGTCGCAAGGGTTGTGCAGCAGGCTGGAGCAGAGAAGGATGATGAGATAACAAAACAACGAGCCCGGGTCGCCGAAGCGTGGCTATTTTAAAGAAGGAGATTGCAAACTTGGACAAGAAGAAGCAGGAATATGCTTCAGTGGCTACCAAGGCTGCAACCTTCGCAGCCGGCAAGTTGCATTGTTTCATCGGCCATTTGAGAGAAGCAAATCTCCTCAGCAGCTCATTTTCATCACTCATGGAAACCTGGCAGGAGTTGGATGCTTGCGACAATGCGGCAAGCAGGCTCAAGCCAGTGCAGCATGATATGCAGAAGCAGTTCACCGACACCCAGGTGGATGTGCAAGCGGACACGCTTGTGGAGAATGAGGTGGGGTCGGCAGCAGTAGCTAGTAGCAGCAGATTATTGATTAACAAATTATTAATGTTATTCTGCTGTGGAATTTAAAATATAGGTTTATTATAATGATCATATATATATATATATTATTATGCATATCAATCATATATTAAAATTAAAATTAATAGAATATACAATAATAATTCAAAAATATTCTTATAAGCTCCTATGCTTGCAATGCAAAGCTCAATCTAGATTGGATCGTTATTCTGGACCACGTGNTCATATATTAAAATTAAAATTAATAGAATATACAATAATAATTCAAAAATATTCTTATAAGCTCCTATGCTTGCAATGCAAAGCTCAATCTAGATTGGATCGTTATTCTGGACCACGTGGCCCTAAATCAAAACCCCCTAAACCCCTAAAGGCTGGACCCTGAAAGCTCTGAACCCTAAACCCTGAACCCCTAAACTCCTAAACCCCAGACCCTAAACCCAAAACTATGTAGTGTAATATGTTGCATACCTGAAGGAGGATGGCTCTGTTCGGGATGATAAAGATCTAGCAGCAGAAGCTCCGGAAGCTGTGGCTACGCAGATCTTTGTGCCTGGTGATGGTGCTCAGCAAGAGTTGATCTTGGATGCAACAGCAGACCCTGGGCATCAACAGTGTAATCAGAAAGAAGCTGGGGAGCTTCAGGCGCTGTGTGGTCAGGAAGCAGATCCTGGGCATCAACAAAGTGATCAGACAGAAACTGGGGAGCTTCAACCGTGTGGTCAGGGAGCAGATCCTGGGCATCAGCAGCAATGCGATCAGACAGAAACTGGGAAGCTTCAGCCGTGTGGTCAGGGAGCAGATCCTGGGCATCAGCAGCAGTGCGATCAGACAGAAACTGGGAAGCTTCAACCGTGTGGTCAGGGAGCAGATCCTGGGCATCAGCAGTGCGATCAGGTAGCAAGTACCATGGTGGCTGAGCAGGCAGGCAGAATGGGTTTAAATATATTGTATATATATATAGATCTATGTATATGTATGTATATATATATATATATATATGATTATATATATATATACACACACATAATTTTTAAGTTAATAGGGTTTCGTATTATTTATAATTAATGTTGAACCGATATCGGTGCAAGCTAGAACTGTTTTTTTTGATCGTATTCAAGACTTTATTTGCTTATATCCGGCCAGGCACAGATCATCGACTGTGATGATATTCCAGACGATGAGCTTGTTTTCCAGCTGGAGGCTGACTGTATCCCAAGACTAGNTTGATCGTATTCAAGACTTTATTTGCTTATATCCGGCCAGGCACAGATCATCGACTGTGATGATATTCCAGACGATGAGCTTGTTTTCCAGCTGGAGGCTGACTGTATCCCAAGACTAGCTCTATAAGCCCATGAAGCCAAGCCCTTCTAACAACATGCCATCCCACCATCCTGACCCCTATAAAGCTAGGCCAGATCCCAGACTAGACCTTCCCCCCCAAAAAAAGAAATCCTTGGAGGCGCTACTAAAGACCGAATTGCCGGATGATGCTGCAAAAGTGCAGACAGTCGTCAATGTGCCCAAGCTGGAATCCTTGGCTAGCCCGCAAAAGGCCCCACGCAAGATTACATGGACCGATGAAGATACCAACCTCTGCATGGATGACCCATACACGAATGTGGCTGAAGTGCCTACATGCTCTGCTGTCGATGGTGCCTTGCACAGATTGGGCACTGATGACATCGAGGAGTGTGTTTACTTTAATTTTAATTGAAAGACATGATGTACATGTACGGTGGACTGTATGAACTGTAAACTAGCCATATTCCTGTGCCCTGCCATCTGAAACACCCAGCTGCTCTGATTTGTGTGCAGGACCAAGTCAAGAGAGAGTGGCCTTCTGCTTTGAAGAAGCGGCTTCCCACCCCGCAGGCTTTGTTGTTGGGAGATTCGGGTTAAGGAATTGATGGGTGCCGGTTTATAGTGTGGCCATGGAAGCTGTTGTTGGATTCGGGAGCTCGGCTCCGCTTAATTTCAAGAACAACTTCCAATAGCCCTGGCTTTTGACTTCGTATAAAAGTCCCCCGATACAGCTATAAGCTAGCCTACTAGCACTAAGACTAAAACACCTTAAACACTAAACTCCNCTTAATTTCAAGAACAACTTCCAATAGCCCTGGCTTTTGACTTCGTATAAAAGTCCCCCGATACAGCTATAAGCTAGCCTACTAGCACTAAGACTAAAACACCTTAAACACTAAACTCCTAAATACAGTAATCCCTGACCCTGAACCTCCAACCTAAAGGCCCCAAACCTCGAACATAAGTAGTTGCCCTGCTGCTACCACCCAATAATATGCAAAGGGTTCTAACCGGATACCTGTAGCCCCTGAACCTACCTGGCCGGAACCCTCAGTTCCCATAAACCTCCAACTGAACTGATTACCCAGATGTGCTTGGAGGCGCCACATCATCAGCTGCAANCTTAATTTCAAGAACAACTTCCAATAGCCCTGGCTTTTGACTTCGTATAAAAGTCCCCCGATACAGCTATAAGCTAGCCTACTAGCACTAAGACTAAAACACCTTAAACACTAAACTCCCAAATATTGACCCTGAACCTCCCAACCTAAAGGCCCCAAACCTTGAACATAAGTAGTTGCCCTGCTGCTACCACCCAATAATATGCAAAGGTTCTAACCGGATACCTGTAGCCCCTGAACCTACCTGGCCGGAACCCTCAGTTCCCATAAACCTCCAACTGAACTGATTACCCAGATGTGCTTGGAGGCGCCACATCATCAGCTGCAANGGTTCTAACCGGATACCTGTAGCCCCTGAACCTACCTGGCCGGAACCCTCAGTTCCCATAAACCTCCAACTGAACTGATTACCCAGATGTGCTTGGAGGCGCCACATCATCAGCTGCAAGTTGCCGTTCCTGAGGAGGAGAAGGGCCCGGGTGTAGAGGAGCATGAGTGCAGGATAGCCGATCTTGCACGAAGGGCTTCTCGTGCCAAGATGATGCGAACACTGAATCGACCCATGTCTCAAAACATCAAATTAAAGCTACTGCAGGGTTTATTTCGAGAGCATATGTATAGTCGACAATACTTTCTGGATTTACTTTTTTTTGGGGGTGACTGTCTGGGGAATCTAAATCAAAATATATACATAGCTCAACCATGCACAAGTCCTTACTTTACACGGCTTCAGGTGACGACCTACCTCCTGCCATCCGTGAAAAGGCTCAGGTGGCCCAAAGGAGTAGCTTGGATAAAGATTTGACTTTTTTGCATAGATATATTATACTAGCTTGATGCCAGTAACCCGTCACCTAAGCCGAAGATGTCTAGTCTACAGCTTTCGGTTTTCAATGGGTTTAAGGGGAACAAGGGCCAGAGTTTACCCCACCACATATACATGTTGCACATTAGACTTCAGCTAAGCCCGCAAGTACGGTGAACTTCTGGACCTTTTCATTGCTGCCGGTGGAAATTGGGCGGAGTGCAGCTTGGTGCAAAACTCGGTCAGTGCAGATCAACGCCTCATTTCTGGTGGTCAGAAGTACAAGCGCTTCAAGGACATCGTCGCCGAAGAGGGGGTGAGGATCATGCTAAGAGTTTGAGGGACAGGAAGAAGGAGCAGCAAGCTACCCAGGGGGATCTTCATCCTGGAGTTCCGTTTTGGTACTGTCACCCTGACTGGCCTGCATCCCCTGCTCCTTGGGTCTAATTTTATAGTANGAGGGACAGGAAGAAGGAGCAGCAAGCTACCCAGGGGGATCTTCATCCTGGAGTTCCGTTTTGGTACTGTCACCCTGACTGGCCTGCATCCCCTGCTCCTTGGGTCTAATTTTATAGTAGTATTCTGCACTCTCCCGCTTCGGTTAATAATCACAGGTGCTCTCACCAGCCCCGGCTTTATGTTGGCCTTGCTATTGTCCAATCTGAGGACATGGAGTTGTTTCTCTGCTTTGATNGAGGGACAGGAAGAAGGAGCAGCAAGCTACCCAGGGGGATCTTCATCCTGGAGTTCCGTTTTGGTACTGTCACCCTGACTGGCCTGCATCCCCTGCTCCTTGGGTCTAATTTTATAGTATAGCGTAGTATTCTGCACTCTCCCGCTTCGGTTAATAATCACAGGTGCTCTCACCAGCCCCGGCTTTATGTTGGCCTTGCTATTGTCCAATCTGAGGACATGGAGTTGTTTCTCTGCTTTGATNGTAGTATTCTGCACTCTCCCGCTTCGGTTAATAATCACAGGTGCTCTCACCAGCCCCGGCTTTATGTTGGCCTTGCTATTGTCCAATCTGAGGACATGGAGTTGTTTCTCTGCTTTGATGAAGCCAAAGTGAATTCATCAAATGCTACTTCGACAAGTACACAGCAGCAAACTTCCATGGCAATCGATGGCAGTCTTGCGAGTGACCTCCGGTGCCTCCTATGAGAATATACATTGCACTCTATGAGGTTGCTACTAGCTAAATCCAGTAAACTAGCTATTCTGGATACTAGTGTAAAAACATGCAGTTGACGAATTGTACAAGTTAACAAGCTTATGTAGATTATCAGGGTCCATTTGATCGAGGGCTGTGGCTACATAGTGTATACCGATCGGATGTGAGCTGCCTTGATGTAGCTACTTTCGGCTTAACCTCATTGCCCCAAATCCTTATAAGGTGAGCTTACACATATAAGGACCACCACGAAAAAGCAAATCAGCAAACCAAATCAAAACATATGCAGCCCCGAACCACTAACTGAAGCCCCAAGCCCACAGTTCAGAGAGTGCTAGCTATGATGCATAGATCCGGATCCTTAGAAGCCTACTCGAATCCTCAGAATGCTTCAATTGAGGTATCAGTATATTAAACTGCTGTGTATATTACACCCCAAAACCCTAAAGCCTAATCCCTGAATGTAGCTTAAGTTTCGACCTGAAACCTGATGAACCCAACACCCCCAGCCACACAAAATTAAGCCATCTTATTCCTGGATCCAAGGTTTGCGGCTCCGACGCTGGCGGTGGATCCAACGGGCAGTGGCAGGGCATTGCGGCCGTCGCACAGCATGGAGAGCCTGCAGGATGTGCCGAATCCCGGGAACTCGAATAAAGGAAAGGGCAAAGGAAGGGCACACAAGGGGAATGGTGAAGAAGAGAAGCCACCGAAGAAGCTACCGAAGCCGACTAACTTTTCGGGGAAAGCCAATGCCAAAGTGAAGAACGGTCGCACCACGAATACGGAGGCGAAATTCTGGCTACGCAAAATCCAGGCTGACAAGAACCAGTCGGAGGATGGCAAGCGCAAAGTGTTGCTAGCCTTGAAATATTACAGAAAACCAGATATCGATGTAATGTTTCGTGTCTCGTCATAGCTGATTCCTACAGAATTCTAAGCAGGCTTAGCAGGCTTTGTGCTAATATTGCTTAGCTTGAACAAACCCAGGTCAAAGGAGCTGGCCGATGGCTACCTGTCACAGATCAGTCTCTACCAGGGCCCTGTGGCTACTGCAACCGATGCCCTCGACATGAAGTTGATCGAAGGGGCCAAAGATGAAGCTTCGCTGAAGCCGCTCATGGAGGCCTTGGATAAAGCTTTGGAGGACTTTGCTACAGCCTTGTGGCCGATTAAAGCCATCTTTGCCACTTTGTTGCACTCATATATTTCAATCTACATAGTGGGGGCCGGGTACTCACGACTAGACTTGTCATAAATATACTTAAATACCTAATATACTGAAATACCTAATATCCAACTGCATCCGAGGCTGAGCCTGATCCGAGCAAGAGTGGTGGATCCAAGAAGGGCAAGAACAAGACTCAGTGAAGAGTGCATGGGGTCACTCGTGAGTTTTGTTTGCGATGGTAGATCGGATTTTGCTGAACATATGTGAGATATCACGTGTGCAGATGGACGACAGAATCCACTTTGGCCACGTAGCCCACTGCTTGCTGGGATATATGATCCTGCTGTACTAAAGCTACAAGTTGCAACTCATGTATACGTAATGATCAAGTGCCGGTGGTCAGTGGCTTTAGTTCGTGGTGATGTCAACCACACATGTATGACATGTGCACCAATCCGAAATTCGTGCTGAAATCATGATAAACCCTAGTGAGAACCATGTGTGAGGATGGCCTCATACAGTGCCGGGGGAACCTGCGCGATAGTGCTCTCGCTGACAAATCGAGAGAATGCATATATTGCTACCAGGTACATGATCATGCTGGCATGCACCATATTGGTATCACGACCCCCTATCCCTGCGCAGATGCTGCTCGTGCTCGTGGTGCCCTATGCTGCCAGCTACGATCGATGATCACAGCAGGGGACTGTGTGGCCAAACTATACATGTAACACTAGCCCGGTCTTTTATAACAATCTAAAATAACTAACCCCCGATACTTGAATGCTTGACCCTTATAAGGCTAGTGATGGTGTAATATTATTTATGAATTCGAATAGGTTGGCCTAAATATGAACCCTAATTAGGCTATTAATGGTACACCCCAACCGAGCCCAAAACCTATACATGAGAATTTGTTGACCAGGACCTCAGCTATACCTCTGCCCAACGAGTGGCTCATGCAGCTGTCCAGGACCAGACATCCACCGGATTTCGGAATGTTAGTATAATATTAATCCCTTAGGCCTTAAACCCTGAAACCTTAAACCCTTCGGCTTTGACTGGGCCCTATAGTTTAAACCCTTAACCCTCGAACCCCTGACCCGTTAATGCCTAAACAAACCCCGAAACCCTGAACCACAAACCCTCAACCCTAAACCACGTGCAATCCTAAACCCTCGAGCCCCTGACCCGTTATTGCCTATACCCCACACCCCTTAACCACAAGCCCTCATCCCTAAATCACATGCAATATAAAGCACCTTTCATCCAAGCTGCAGGACTACATGGCCAGCCATCTCCAACCTGATGATATGCTGGCTGCTCTGGCTACTGCTGGGGCGGAGGGTCGCCGGAGCTCAAATATTGAACGGGATGTTCTACGACGTACCACTTCCGGATGCCAAGCTGGGTTCTTATCGTTGGAATTTTACACATGTACATGTACTTTTGGCGTAGTGCCTGGGTCTATACNGAGCTCAAATATTGAACGGGATGTTCTACGACGTACCACTTCCGGATGCCAAGCTGGGTTCTTATCGTTGGAATTTTACACATGTACATGTACTTTTGGCGTAGTGCCTGGGTCTATACGATACTATATATAAGAATGCTAGTTAAAAGATCGTCTAGGTGCCAATTCGAACGGTCATCGTGCCGGTCCGGAAACGGGAAAGAGGAGCCTGGCGAGTAGAGCAGAAGCCCTTGGATTAGCAATATGTCATGCACAGCATTAAATCCATCATTCCTGTGATTATCTAGTGCCATAGTATAACTCATCCAAGGGAAATGCCCCTGGTGCTTCCGCACGAGCTACTGAATGCCCTCCACACTTCGGGTAGACTATGTGATCTATGTGATGCCGAATCCTTGACAGCCTTTTGGNATAGTATAACTCATCCAAGGGAAATGCCCCTGGTGCTTCCGCACGAGCTACTGAATGCCCTCCACACTTCGGGTAGACTATGTGATCTATGTGATGCCGAATCCTTGACAGCCTTTTGGGACAACTTCAAGGGCCACGAAAGTTCCCAAGTGCAGTGGCCCCGCCTCGGGACATGGGGAATGATTCCCATGGGCGTCCATGGCGATGATTTCCGCTATCTTGAGAATGGTGGAAAAATTATTGCTTTCTCGATGAATATCTTAACTGATGACAACCAAGAGCGGTTTCCTCTCTTTGCCATCCGAGTTGTTGCTGGTTCTTTACTAGGATGTTGTGTCCTTTTATTTTTTCTAAACTATGTAGAGGCCTCCCTAAACCCGTCGATCCTAAACCTCAGACTCCAAAGCCGAGCAGGCCTTAAACCTAAGCCTTTAAATCACAGATTCAATTATCAATACTATACTGAAACCCATACGCCATAAAGCTTATAAGTGACCAATAATTAATTATAATGAAAGCGACACCACAGGCTTTGAGCACTGGCTTCCCGACACTGCAGGCCTACATGCGCCCTGTGCCACGGTTCATCACGGTTGAGGGCTTAGGGTTGTGGTTTTTAGGGCGGGTTTCAGGGAGGGCTTAGGGTTGTGGTTTTAGGGCGGGTTTCAGGCTCCGAAAGAGGGTGTGTAGTCGGGGTTTTAGGATGGGTTCCGGGCTCCGAAATAGGCCTGGATATTTAAAAGGGCTCTGGATTTATTTGTTCATGTATACACACATCCATGTACATGTACTTTCATGATCATGATCGATGTCTTTCGACTCGAATCGCAACTTAGATTGCAGCTTCTTTCAACTATTGTTTCCTGGGCCTGGCTCCGCTTTATGTGGACCCGAACAACATCACGCCAGAGGGTGTGGATCGAACAGATCCGGAGGATCTGATGGAAGGTGAGTTTGTGGCCTTCCCAAAGGCCTACTTTTGTGAAGTGCGGGCAGACTGGAAGTTCATGAAGGACTCTAGTAAATCACGAGTTCGGGTTTTTTCAATATTCATTCAATTCTAGATTCTGTTGAATTTATCTTTTTTCCAATGCAAAGGAGTTATTTAACCTGGCGGCAGCATGGAACTGCAAGTCACTGTGTCATCACTGCCATGCAAGAGAAGACAGCTACTTAGAGTTTCCAAGTCAACTGGCCTTTAAGCCTCGGAGAACCTTGGATGAGTTCGTGAACATCTGCAAACCTCATGATGGGGAAAGATGCCACTGTACAAATACTACAGTACGGTATAATTAATATTTTCATTTCCCGTTTCAGTTTAGCTCTATATACTTAGCTTGTCGATGGATTGGCTCTATTGACTTCAAAGTCTTTCTGAGGCCACCTACTGGGCATTCGAGGATTCCACCATAGTTGCCTTCGCTGGTGCACAATGCACTCTGTCAATCTGGGAATCTGTTTATGGGCAGTGGCCTCCACGATCATTACATTGCTGCATCTGGAGGATGCTATTTTGCATTATTTGTTGTAATATGTCACATGTGTGTGCATGTGTGCATATGACGAGATTTTGCTCCTCAGGATCTTTGGGCAGCGCCACGGGGCACTCTGGCCAAAGACCTGCTGAATGCACGACTGGCCACAGCGCATGAAGACTTTATGGTGTGGACTCGTGAGAGGAAAATCGAGCATCTGGCTTGCAGAAAGAAAATATGCATGTACATACGACCTCATGCATGCAAATAGCCCAGCTAAGGCATTCACAGCCGGAGTTTCATGCAAAGAATCTTCGAGATGCTGGCACTGGCTATGCTGAGATGGCCATGAAAGCTTACAATGATTCTCGACGGTAGTACTGTGTTCCCGGGTCCCTATAATTTCAAGCTATCACGCCGAGGCCCGTGTCGTGACGGGATGGTTGGCCGATTTCGTGATCGGTTTGTATTCCGAGCGCGAGGATTGCAAACACGAGGAGTTCAAGGAAATGGCCAAGTGCTTGCAACATGTCGGTTTTTGGTTTTGTAGCAGGAATGAAAGTATTGCATAAGTGCTAATTTTTGATGTGTTGTGAGCCAAGGTATTGGCTGAATCAGTTTTTCCAAAGGATGGAGGAATACAGCCGATTTTTGAACCCGGCCGAGAAGGCAGGCCTTGCTGAGGCAGTGGTGACCCGGCAGAGCATTATTGCAGCAGACCTGGACTTTAGGAGGAAATAATACATTGGCAGAAAAAATCTCAGGATTCTTTCGGCATTGCCTATGCGAGCCTTTCAAGCTTGACGGCTTCACGGTCTGAGAGGCTCTGGCCACTCAGGCCGAAACTACATGCTACCTGTTCCAATATGCTCGGGTCTCTGTAGTTATGGTACGGTGTCTCATGTGTGTGTGTGTNAAGCTTGACGGCTTCACGGTCTGAGAGGCTCTGGCCACTCAGGCCGAAACTACATGCTACCTGTTCCAATATGCTCGGGTCTCTGTAGTTATGGTACGGTGTCTCATGTGTGTGTGTGTGTATGTTGCAATTGGTGAGTGCATGGACATCAAGCTCAGGCATATCAAGAGGTTGTGCACATGGCCATCATGGACGGCAGCTCGGAGACACATCACATGATTTCATTCGACGAAAGTAGTTTCAACTCAATATAGACTTGGCCATGATGTGTGACTTAGGTCAAAACCCAAAGTATGGGCACACGTTCAGAGATGAGAGTTATATGGGCACCTTGAAAGGCAGGTGTCGGCCAAACATTGCAGTCAAACATGCTTCTGCTGGGAACTNGTGTGACTTAGGTCAAAACCCAAAGTATGGGCACACGTTCAGAGATGAGAGTTATATGGGCACCTTGAAAGGCAGGTGTCGGCCAAACATTGCAGTCAAACATGCTTCTGCTGGGAACTGCAATAATTCAAATTCGCAGGCATTGCGAAGCGCTGCCACAAGGCTACCTTGGAAGCTTCTCTGTTCAAAAGAGTCTATGGGCAGTGACTTGGTAGCAAGCCCGACATGTCGATTTCCCATATTTTAAGTTTGAGCTTACTGTCATTGTGCCGTGCAGCCCAGGTTTCCGAATATGCCGTAAAGGCGATGATCATGTGTACGAGTGGCCTGAGTGGCTCGATGGCAAGCCTGACATGTCAATTTCCAATATTCTGATACAGTTTTGTGCTGTGCAGCCCAGGTTTCCCCTGATGCCATAAATTCGATGACGGAAATTATGCTTGGTGCAATCTGGAAAAAGGNGCAAGCCTGACATGTCAATTTCCAATATTCTGATACAGTTTTGTGCTGTGCAGCCCAGGTTTCCCCTGATGCCATAAATTCGATGACGGAAATTATGCTTGGTGCAATCTGGAAAAAGGAATTCGAAACTCACAGTGGCTGATGATGAGTTCCCTGGGCGATGGTCACACACATGTGCTGAAGAATACATATAGATATGTGAATATGACGATAGCATAATATATATATATATATATATTATGTATATAATCATATATATATATATATATATCCTGAGGATGGTTTTATGCACAAGCGAGGTTTCTTACGCTGAGGCCGCAAATCTTGATGCCTTAGGAGCCTCTGGGTTTGACACCAAGGAAAACGGTAGGTCCTCGTACACCGGGCCTCCGGCTGTTGAGCTTCGTGCTCGGTTGGGGCTTTGGTGTTTTTGAGGCTGTGCTCGTACAGGCTGTGTTTAGAACACNGTCCTCGTACACCGGGCCTCCGGCTGTTGAGCTTCGTGCTCGGTTGGGGCTTTGGTGTTTTTGAGGCTGTGCTCGTACAGGCTGTGTTTAGAACACAGCGCGGGAGTGCAGGCCGACGGCAAGTGCTCACAGCAGCCACCTCGGGGCAAGAGCCCCCCGCTCGTCCAAGGAGTTTGACACTTCTGTGCGACGCTGAGAGAGAGATATGTGTGTATATGTGTGTGTGTGTGCATGCGTGTATGTAGGTCGGTCTGCACGTGTGTATCTGCGTATGTGATCATGCATGCATGCATGCATGCATGCACGGATGGATGGATAGATGGATGGATGGAGGGACGGACGGGCGGAGGGATGGATGGATGGTTTCATTGATGGATACATATGTACGTATGTACACATACCTACATACATATATGCATACGTACATACATGCATACTTACAAACATACATACAAAGATAGACAAGCAAACACTGATCGAATAAACATATGCATGTATATCTGTATATATATACAAAGTATAGTTTAGTAGAATTTAATATACTATGAGATGATACAATCTGATATGACATAACGTAATATATATTTAACTATAGTAGAATATGTTATACTATACTATAAAATGTTATGATGTTTTATAGTACTGTGTAAAATACTATGAGATCATAGAAGAGAATATACTATGATATACTATATTCTAATAGACACATAGAAAACATATGTGCCAGTGCATGTAAATAGCATGTACAAGTGCCTTTATAATGTGCAAGTGTACACAACAAATTATGTGAGACTGTCTGCTTGTGTTGCACACATACACGAGCATCGCTCAGGGAGCCGAAAATGCCGGCAGCCTGTGCCCAAAGACCCGAGGCGGAGCGGAAGTCAGGAATCCCTGCCTTGGTCGTTGGGATCCCATGTTACTCAGGCTTCTTTTTAAGGACTTATATAAGGAAATCACAATAAGGAGCCCTAAAAAGGTAGGTTATTCAGGGTTAAGGAGGGGCTTGGAGGAGGCGAGTTGTTCAAGGTGCAAGGTAATTCTGCATTATGTTGACACATGTCTTTTCGGTGGAGTGGGCGGTTCTCTACGTGCTTGCGAAGTTGTTTAGTTCTTAGACGGCGTTGCTTTAAGATCTTCCGTGCCATTTGATGGAAGCTTTGCATCTTTCCAAGCTCTAAACTTTAAACACCAAATTCTACACTGTGGATGCGCGCTAGTACAGCCCAGATGCTTGGAAGACTTAAGAACTCAAGGATTCTGTGCTTGCCAAGGCTCTGCGGTCGATGCTCCAGCACCAAGGAGCACAATAATCTTCCTGCACCTGCTTTCGATCAGATGCGCGATCCTAAGCAGCCAAGGCAATTCGAACGTCGTACTGGTCTCTATCGTCGCATAAAGCTCGGGTGACTACCGAAAAATGCCAGACAAGACGACTGGACCCGTGCTTTAGGAGCATCGTAAGAAAGTTGCTAGAGAATTGGCTCTTCAATTCTGAGATCAGTGCTCTCAGCTGTAACTGGCACCAGAAACGCCAAACACATGCCGCAGGCCCTATCTCATAATGGACATGCAATCCGTTATCACCCTAACCCGTATGCCCCAAGATATTTTTTCGTTTACAAAAGCACAAATGGGTACTGGCAATACAGGCACTTACGTACTTGCTAATAATACTAGCACTAGTGGTCCTGCTGATACTTGTGCCAGCACGAGTACCAGCACCTGTGCTGGTACTGGAACTAGATCTAGTCGTACTAGTGCTGATGCTACTTATGGCTAATATTAACACTGAAGTACTACTCATACTACTGCTCTTATTTTTAGTTTACTACCGGTACCTCTAATACTGCAGGTACTGCCAGTTCGACTAATGTAACTTGTTCTTATACCACTGGTGCTACTGGAACTGATGCTACTTCTGCTGTTGTTACTACCACCACCACTGCCACAACAAATGCTGCTACTTATTCTCTTATGGTGTTCTGCGGGCACCACAAGTACCAATAGTGTACCAAAAATGGAAATTGGCAAAGGATGCCAAGCATCCCCGGCAGTGAGAAGTTCCCATTCAACACAGCAGCGCGAGCCTGGAAACTGTTCTGCCAGGCGAGCGCTTTTATCCGGAGAGTGAAACCCGCGGGCTTGGAGTTGTATGGGATCGGGGTGGAGTTCAGGGTCTAGTAGGATCTGGAGTCTGATGAGGCAAGCAGTTTACGGGTTTTTAGACACGGAGAAACAACAGAGACTTGCGCGGCTCTAGTGTGCCGGCATCCCGAAAGCTCCTCCACCTAAGCCTTCGTGAAGACTCGTACCGTGGACGCAACCCTTCCGACCAGGGCCCTGAACCCTGCAGCACGGCCCTCCGCAAACCCCGAGGCGAAGCGTCTCGACTTTGAGCGCTGGCAGCTTCTTTTCGTCGCGCGGGCGAGTGCCGAGGCCGCCCTGAAACACAATCGCACCCCTCGATTGTGTCGTGGGCACTCAAAACAACAAAACTGCCACATGCGTTTTTGCATGGAGGCAAAATCTTTGTCCAGGTAAAGGCATCAAGCATTGCTGTATCAACTGACTCGGAAGATTAAACCATCAAGCTTCTGAAACTTAAACAAAACTCGCCGTCCGAGCGATGTAAATTACCGTACCGGCCGTTTCTTTCAATCCTCAGCAGCGCTTGGCGTTTACAACCAAGTTGAGAAATCTACGCCTCAGCATGGCAGGTAGATCAGGCCCCAAGCAAAGCACGCTTCGCAGGGTGGAGCAGGCCACCTGACTCCTCCGGATACACGGTCTGTGCTTCACTCTGTCCAGGGTTTCGGCTTCCACCAGCTTTAATAAGGTTTGCATTGCATTGGCCCTGAAGGGGGGCAGCCTACCCTGCATATAAGCCAGCGCTCGCACAGTCACACTCTTTGGCCTCACAAGAACTCAAACAATCAAAGGGCCGAGAGGCCTATGGGAATAGTGGCCCTAAGCCCGAACCTCTACGGGAATGGCGGGACTTGCATACCTTGAACTTGGGATATCCTTAACGCTATACACACTAAACTCCTCGGTCGTCAACCCTAAGATCCGAAAACCGAAACCCTTTTTTTGGCATCCAGGCTTATTGCGATTGCCGGCTGGGTACCCCGGAAGTAAGGAACTGAGGGCCCCAAACCCCTAAATCGCTAAACCATGAACCCCTATACCCGAAACATCCCTGAACCCTGAACCAGAATCCCTGAACCGCAGCTCGTTATGAGCACTTGAGATTTCCGGGCTCCAGGTCGGAGAACCCAGCTTTCAGGCTGAGCGTTATTGCGATTTGGGCTTAAACCCTCCGCCCTGTACTAATATAGCTATATATAACTTACCTACAACCTATAATACTCCAGAAACTTATGACTAAAGCTATAGCAAAACCACGCCACAACTATAGTATACGTATAGCGTAAGCAAACTCGGCCTTGAACCCTCTTCCCTGTATACCATGACGGCCAGGTCTAGGAGAGTCTAGGACGGTCGTTTAAGCCCCTGCTTGTTTAGGATGTGCGATTGAGGGCAACCGAGGGCCTGAAGAACCAGAATAAGGCTTGGGTGCACAGAAAACTCGAAAACCATTTAGGGAACCCTGCTACTGTGAAGCCGCTCTTCCGCGCTCTTAAAGAGCTGAAGCCCCCAAAATCCCAAAACCAGAACCGAAACCCTAATACCCTACACTCTGAGCCCCAACACCCTGAACTCTAAACCGAAGGTCGCACTACCCTTCTACTCTCCCATTTCCCTAAATAAACCCTAAAAGGCCCTAAATCCTAATGTAGGAACCTGATTAAGAAACCCTGGGCCCATAACCCCAAGATATAAGGAACCCTAGTAAAGGCCCAAGGCTTCTTAATCAGGTTCCTACAATACAGCCACAGGTCTGAAATCGTCCTCCAGAGCTTTGAGCATGGCTGTGTGGCTCTTGCCGCCTGGTTTGGGGGGCATCTACGGTTCGGGGTTAGCTAGAGCTCAGGGTTTGGAGTTTGGGACTTCGGAACCCGCGGCTTAGGGCTTCAAGGGGTTTCGGTTGAAGTTCTGACTCTTTGGAGGTTTCGGCGCCCACACTCGGACTGTTTAGACGGGGCATATATCCATATTATAGGCCTACTTTGGAGCTTTAGGGAATGTGGCTTCCGTTGAAGGCATAGCTTTCAGATGCACGTTATCGACTCGCCCACCGTAGATGCCCTTTGATGTTGAGATCTTGCCAGGGTGTGTTCTGCTCAAAGACTGACATGGTGCTTTGCTTTTGCTCGCTCTTACGGACGTTGGAGCTCTAGGGCCACGGGTCTAAATGAAAGATCATGACGCTACCGCCAATTCCAGAAACAGCGAAACGAGAGGATCGTTGGCACTGTTTCTGGAGCTAGCAATCATGTGATCCATTTCTCATCCCAGATCCCATCGTCGCCTTTCTGTGGTTCCCACCAAGTTTACTTGCAATCGAGCTGCTTTTCACCACATCTGGGCGTGCCGCAAGCTTTTCGAGCACATCCTCGCTGCCAGCTTTCATTCAAATTTTCGCGAGTTCTGCCAAGACAGGTCGAACATGCTGACTAATATTTGACTCTCAATGCGACTACCTGCAATCAAGGGGGATTGCAGTGCAAAAATATGCAGGAAAGGGCTGGCCGCCATCAAGGAAACAGGGCCTGGAAACCCAAAACCCCAGTTCTCAAAGTCCTAGAAGAGACATTATACCAACATTATATCAGAACCCTGAGAGTAACCCTTATAATAGAACCCTTAAAAGTCCTTGAGGCCTGCCTTCTCTGCCTTCGCGGCGACGGCTGGAGCCAACTCAACAGAGGGCGCCTTTGCCAGGGCTGTTTTACTTTCAAGGGGTTCCTGTCAGGGTCAGGGCTCCTTTAAAGGAACCCCTATATGGGAGTTTCCGAAGTTAGGGGTACCTTATTTTGGTGTCCTTATAATAAGGATTCTACTATTTAGTTTCGGAAACTCCCATCTCATTCGCTGCCTCCGGAGTGGACTTCTTCATACTGAGCCCCTTGGCACCAGCCTGACCAGGAAATGATAAGCCGAAGATGGCAAGGTTCAAAGAGTTTTCGGCTACAAAACCAGGTATGTAATCTAGACCCAAGAGTAAACTAGGAATAAAAAGGGTGCCCTTTTTGGGTTAAAGGGGGATATAACCTAAGCCCTAAAAAAAGGAATAAGGGCCTACTCTTGGTCCTAGTATTGGTTCTGAAACTGATTCTGATACGTGCTATATATTGCCGGCGGCATCCCTCTCACACCTTTCACATGCCATGTTGGCACATCTGGTCTCAACATAACATCTTACGGTTTACCCCCAACCGACCAGCCTCTTTGTACTCTGCGAACTGAACCGATGATGCCAACCGATCCATGTCTACAACCCAACACGTGCCCAGTAATACACCGCAAAGGATCCTAGAAGTCCGCAGAAGCATCCTACCCTGTGAACTCCCCCCCCCCGCGGCCTTGTTCTTCGGTGATGCCTTGGCTTTGGCCTTTGCCTTGCCTGCCTTTGCATCAGCCTTTGCCCTCTTCTCAGCGACTTTCTTCTCCTGGTTTGGCGCGTGCAGCTTGAAAAGTATAGCGTAGGAGTAGGGTTGACCCCTATATACCCTACCCAGGTGACAACGTGTGTTGTAGAGTTCTGGTTCTCTGTCGTTACGAACCCCTTGGTCGCCTTGGCCGCTTCCTTCTCCTCCTTGGACAGCCGCGCCTTCTTGGCCTAAGTTTCCCACTGCAGGGCAGTGCATCCATTCTCCGGGAAGTTGAGGCCGACCTTATCGACCTACCATACCCTACCTTTTCGAGGTTCCTCATAAAAAAATTCCCTACGGTCATCTAAGAGGGTCTTACAAAAAACGTCGGTTCTAATAATCTGGTAAGTTAAAGTGTGTACACACTAGCCTAAGCAATAATCCCTACAAAGTTGTCAAGACACTCTCACATCACCACCGTGTGCTGACGCTAGCGACTTACTTCATGGCCTGCAGCTCACATCCCAATTTAACAGAAAAACCGAAACCCAAATCGGCGAGTACTGCATGTGCAGCCTGGTTGCGGGCTTTGCGGTCTCCTCGTTCTCAGCGCTGGGCAGCGGCACGTAGGACTTCTTGGCCTCTTCGTACTCAGCCTTCTTTGCCTCGTACTCCTCTTGGTAGACCTTCTTCTCGTCTTCGCCGAGCTTCTTCCACTTTTCGGAGGCCAGCTTCGTGATGGCCGTGATCGGCTGGCCCTCGACTTCCTTGGTGAAAGCCGCCCGGTTCTTGGCAAGGAAGCAGCCGAAGGCGCCGCCTGCTGGCTTCTTGGGTGCTGCAGGGTCCTTCTTGGGCTTGGACGCTTTGTCGGCCTTCCTTTTGATGCCCTTCTTTTCGCCGCCGGCATCGAGGAAGGCTTTCATGTCGACCTCGTACTTTGCCTTGGCTTCCTCGAACTTCTTCTGGTACTCGGCCTTCACGTCCTCACTGAGTTCCTTGTAGCGGCTACCGGCCAGCTTGGCCACCTCGGAAGCCGGCTTCCCGGGCCCAAGCTCCTTCTGCAGCTCCGCCCGGTGCTCGCCCAGCCAGACGCCGTAGGCGCCGCCGATCGGCTTCTTCGGCTGCTCACCGGCCATCTTTTAAGGGGGAGGTGCAAGCGAAGGGCACAAGAGAGGGCGCAGGCTTTGAGGCTGGTGGCAGCCACGCGGCCATGCGTCCGGAACTTCTGAACCCAACCGATTGCATCTTACGCCGGTGGACTTGTGGCGAGTCTTCCTATATTCCTATTGTTGACCTAATAGGCCCTCATACCCCTTCGAATGAACGAGGGAAGATCCGACCAAGACCTGCATCAGAGAACATGTGCTCGTCCAAGCAGCACCTTGTCCCCAAAAGTTCTAAAAAATCTTGCGCCCTCTTTCCGGAAGGCTCCTTCAGCCGTAAACCCAAGACTCGGAAGCCCTACATACACCTCTCAAGCACAAAACCAAACCCTAAAGCTCTGATGCCCCAAGGCATAGCGACCGCACTGTAAACGTCGAGGCGAACACGTCCGAAGCAATCCCGCTTGGCTGCGTCAACTTGCTCACTGGAAATATTTGAGAGCTCTGAGACTTGAATGCTTAGTCCGGCATTCCCTGCAGTCCAAAGCCAGAAGAATGCCTAAAGAACTCAACTGAGGTGGCCGAGTATTGTATTCTGAAGCATGCACTCGTGCATGCTGTCGTTTCGTCATTGGCCTAGCTTTCGGTTATGCAACAGATGCGATGCAGCTTGATGATGTGCATGCATGGAACAATAAGCATATGGACAAAGTCTGCATCTCTGTCTCAAGGGATCTCCCCGGTTAACTCCTGCAGATGCTTCGTGTCATGTAGGGCTAGCTAGATTGAAGTTTGAGTTATTTGTTGGCTTCAATATAAGTTTAGGCTTGCTCCCTGCCCGCCTCTAAGGGAATGCGGTGGTGGCCGCCGCGACGAGAGAGGTACTTGGCGTTGCTTGTGCCACGGGGCTTTTGCAAGTCCACACCTCGGAGGCCGCTCATCGTTATGCTACCAAACCCCAAACCGACAAATTGCAACCTTAAGCCGTGACTACGCCCTGAACGCTGGATCCTTAGCCTTATCTCAGGGTGTTGTAACCAGCAATGCAGCTATAGGCACACACCGTCGAAAATCTCGTCTATGATTATGCATGTATACCGAGATGAATGACGTTATATGTACATATGTGATGTGTTATATATATATATATACACGCACACTTGCGACTACAAGCCGGGATACCACCATCAAGGGGACAGTGCACGTTTGCATCTGACAAGGAGTTCTTATACACATGCACCCAGTAGCCCATTGTGTCTGGACCATTGCTGCATTTCACGTAAATGGATTTCGCTGCTAGTATGCTTTGGCGAAAGGACATCCGAGCTGCTTTGCCAAAAGTCTTTCTTGCTTTCGGAGGCGGTCCTCTCTGCTTGAACATGCACGGGATGCAGAGCTTGCACTTGAGAGCGACAACCCTTGCAACACGCATGCAACATGCGGCAGCCACTCCAGTGTATTGAGCCGTTGGAGGCTATGGGACCAGCTGAAGGGTCTACAGTACCATCGCCGCGGGGTCCACACACAGGACTCTTTCTGGACCCTCAAGAGGGAATGTCTGCTTCGGAGTCGGGCCCTCCGCTGGTTTACAGTTGATCCGCACTCTTCGCTCCTCGAACCACAGGCAGCGTGCAGCCACGACAGGAGCAAGATGTAAATCAGTCCTCAGCATCTCCAGCAGCTTGGCGCTGTCCTGCTAGACAGGATATTGGTGCCTTACGGTCTATGCTTTCCGGAGTCGGGGGTCCGGGGTTTTAGCTTAGCTTTGCTGAGCAATGCAAAGGTGATGGGTCGCAGGACGTGTTCGACGGACAGCCCTTGACTAGAGGAGGTCCGGTCAGGAATTTCGGCCTAGAAGCATGAGCATCCTCAAATGTCTAAAGCTTCTTGGATCCGATTACAGGACAAACCTCAACCTGTGAGATGCTGTGATTTTTCGCGTCGTGATGTTGTTGCTGGTGGTGGAAAGTTGTGACAAGTGGTGGTTCTGATGAGGAGGTGGAGCACCATCATCAGACCTTGCCAGTTGCTGTTGTGGCACGCCACCTTCTCGGTTCCAGGAAAGACACGCATTGGTTTTACAAGTGAAAGTGCCAGTGTTTCGTCCATAGTCTGGCTATGCAAGACATGCGGAAACCAGCTCCACGTGCTCAGCTCTGTCATCGCCTCACCTTTCCCCGACGCTTGGCTTGTCGTGACGAGACACTCTCTTGAACTCTTCCTATGCAGCACCGTGCAGTCGGGTTTCACAGCTTCGATCTGCTATCCCCAAGCACATCTTCCGGAGTGAGCTCACACCCCGAAGCTCGAAAAATCTGCTCGAAAAATCTCGAAACCGAAGCGCAACCAAACCCTCAACTGTACAGACCCTCATTTGTTCTCCTCCTTTGACTTGCCGGCCCTTGCAGCATAGTGTGCAGCGGTGTAGCCACTCTCATCCTTCCGCGCTACGGCGTAGGGTTTCGGGCTCTGGGCCTAAGACTTCCCATCTCCTTCTGCTGCTGCTTGTGTTGCTACTGCTAGGCCTACTGCGACTGCGACTGCCACTACTACTGCTACTGCCAATGCTACTCCTCCTGCTGCTCCGGCGGCCGCTGCTACTAGCTACTGCCGCTAGCAGCGAGCACATTGCTAACGACGCCGACGACGACGACGTGCACCGTGGCGAGCACGACGACACCGACTACGCCTACAAGAGCCAGACTACCACCTTAGCCACCGCCCGCTGCTACCTTAACCACGATTGCTGTCGCGCGACATTCCAGCCTTGCTCAGCCGCGGTCTGACGGTTACTACGAAAACACCTCCGACAAACAACTGCAGTTTCAGGGGTTCAGGAATATCCTCGCGCAGAAAATAGCATCAAAGAGCCTCAGTGGTTGGGTCCGCACGCGCATCCAGAAGAGCACGGGCGGCGAGCAAAGGAAGCGTCTTCTCCACCTTTTTGGGTTTCACTCGGGGTGAGGACTCCTGAAGGGAGGCCTTAACATAAAGCAACCGTATCATGCACAAAGTACCTATATACATTATACACTTATAGTTAATACGGGGGTGAAGAGTCTACGATTCTGCGACCACCTTTTTGCTGAGATGCCAAGCTGAAGCCAAAGCAGTGGCCCTAGTAAAGCGCTAAGTGTAAAAAACCCTACCACCCTAAACATTCAACTGCCAACTGCCAAGCAATGCCTGAGCCTCAAAGGCAACTGCCGCAACGGATGCTGTTTCAGGCCTCAGGCTACAGCTCCCAAAGGATCTGGAGTTTATATGGGGGGGAGCTGGAAACCCGGGACCATGTCGGCCAAGCAGCTCCAGCCAAATTTAGGAGCACGTGCAGCGAGGAGGCATCCGAGAAGTCCAACCTCTGCAAAGGCTCCACCCTGGACTCATGCCTTAGTCTTTCCTGATTGAGGAACACTGAAGAGATGTTCAGATATTCAGTCTCTGGCCGTGCCCTGAAACCGCATGCCCGACTCACCTCTCCCAGAGCAAAAACATTTAGCTCGCTGGCGTTGTTTGACCACCGTGTCGGTGTTAACAGAAGTGAGAACTGGAGCCGGAATGCCGGAAGCAGTGGCATCAACAATTTAGAAGTTTAGGTTCGGGACTCATTAGCATCATCAACCCCTCAGCATCACCACCATCGCCGCCACCATGAATCAACAACACCACCTTCCTCTGCAATGTACTCGTCCAAGCCGTAATGATAAGGACTGTCATCCTCAACATCGCAACGAGCATTTCCTTCATCGGAAAACAATGGCCGACAGCAAAACTACAATCACAACAACTCAAACTACACCCTGATAATGGCGGTGCCGTACGACGGGTACGACCGTTAGCAATTTTGCAGCGATCGTTCGTCTCATCTCCTTGCTCTAAACACTGGCCTGGTTATCTGCCCTCGATGAACCAATGTTCGCCGGGCTTCGGTCTTTCGCGGGACAGGCCTTCAATCCCAAAAAACTGAGCCATACGAAGTAAACAACGACAGGGTTCAAGATCTAGGCATCGTAGGGTTGAGACTATCTAACTATCTGTCCCTACATGTATGTATATATGTATATGTACATATCTGCAAAGGTATGCTTTTGTATCCTTTTTTCCGTCAGGGTTTAGGGGCTTCCCTCGCCGCCAGCCTGCAAGCAGCCTCCGGGTTGGCTTCCAGTATACTTCGTAGAGCCACCTCTCCAGCGAACCGGGGCTTCATGGAGGGATGCGTGGGCATCAGGGTTGCTGTGGGCTGCGACTAGAAAAGCCGATGGGTCTCGAAGTTCGGGCTGTGGTTTTGGGCGTAAGCTATGGAGGGTTGGGGCTCGTCTTGAAGCGCTTGGGGCAGCTAGGATTTATAAGCTTAGACTTCAGGTCCTAGGGACTGGGAAGGATCTCAGTGTTTGGGGTTGCTGGGTAGCTACTATAGGGGCCTGAATTCGAAATACGCATTTGGGCCAGCTATACTATATACTTATAATTTGGACCCCCCCAAATTAGTACCCCTCATAGTTGCCTGCTTATATGGTACCCTCGCAGTACCTCTCATAATAAACTGTTGGTATCCCATAAGCCGTAAGTATGCAACTGCTGAAATCTGTGTAGGGCAGCGTTCGAGGCCGTTGTGTTGGGAAAACACCGCGCTTTAAACCAGCAGGAAACCTATGACCTATGACTTCTTTTAAGTCACAGTCTGGGGCCTTAACCCACCAAACCAATGTAATCCAACGAAGCCACCTCCACCAGGCGTTGGTCTTCTGGAGCTTTGGCGCAGCAAGCGCAGAGCCTTCATTTCCCCCCACTCCCAACTTACGCTCTCGCAGCTCGGACTGGCCAGGCCCTGACCGAGTGACACCCAAGTGAAGGAAACTGAGTAATGCTGCAAGGCATCGACAAACACACCTGCGCCTACGGCCTGGCGCGTCGGCGAAGTTAAGCTTGGGCTCTACGGGCTCTACATGATCGTGGCTTGACGCTAAGTGCGTCCCTTCTCCGGGGGGCAGGCGGGAAAAAAGAGCATTGAACATTTTTTGTAACCTTCTTGCAGTATACAAGCAAACAGAGGCTGAATCCAAGCAAAGCAGCAGCTCTAGAGGGAAGTGCCCATCGTTGTCCTGGAAAGACGCTCGGCTTTTCACGGGTTCGGAGTGTAGACTCCAAATTTTGAAACTCCGAACCGCTCAAGCCAAAGGCGCAAATCGCTCTCCAGATCCCAAGCCAAGAAACCTGGCTTCTGCCAGAAATACACAAGCAAGTACTGGATCCGACTACGTCCTGAGCTTCCACCGGGGCCCCGCCACGGCAAAGAGCAGCAAGCACCTCTGTGTGGCATTAGCATAGGACGGCTTCTTGGTCCGATTGAAACTTTCCGAACTGCGGTATATTCCCCGAAACTCAACAGATTGCAAGCTACGAGCCCTAAGCCTGAAGGGTCGAAACCGCTGAAGCAAAGACCCTTCCACCTGAACTAGGGTTTAGGGTTCGGATAAGGGTCAGATTTTTGGGCTCCAGCTTTTTGGGCTTTGGCCACTGTCCTCGGCACCTGTGGCCCAAGGAACCCTAAGCAACGTGCCGATAATCCCAAAAAGCCCTATGCTTGCAAATTGTAAGAGTGCAAGCCCGTGACAGCACCTCCAGGCTACCCTCCACTCGGAATTCACCCCAAAATCCCCAAACTCAACTGATGGAGCCAAGACAGCCCTTCAGCCTTCTATGTCCTGAAAAGCCAGCATCCTCAAACTCCCGAGGCCACTAGAATCCCCAAACCCCATAGAAAGGCTAACAAAACCTCCACCTCGACCGCACCCTTGCGGCAGGCTTGGTGGAGGGCTGTTGAGCCGAAAACCTCGAGAGGGGCTCAACAGCTCTGCTTCTGCGTGATGTAGGGGCCTTCATAATTAGAATTGGGTTTCGGGCTCCTTTACATAAGGAACCCCCAAATAGTATTGGTAATTATTTAGGCTTCTATAGTGAGGGCTTCTCGCGTTAGGGTTGTTTTTGCATCGCATGTAAGAGTTCATATACCTTGTAGGCCGTTTTCCCTTGAACCCTGCTGAACTTCCAACTGCCCTATCGTATTCTATGTACCTCTGTATACGAAGCGGTCGGTGGCACCATTGGTGCAGCCGTGGTTGCCGGGGGGTAATGGTGAGTAGCATAGTATAGGGGCCTAAATAATTACCTACAGTATACTATTTTGTGGGTTCCGTATTATCATTATAGCATAATATACCCCAAAACCCTATTCTAATTATTAAGGCCTCTATAATAAACATACTCTGCATATCCACTTCCCTGACCTTCGAAACATCACAAACAAAAAGCAGCTGTGGACCTGAAACTGCCAGCCAACTGGCATCCACGGCTGAAGCATCTGCGTTCCGCGCCAGGAGCGTCCTTCTTGCTGTAATTTACATGCAGCAGGCTCGAAACTGAAGCAGATGTATTACAAAGCAATAGCCCAGAACATGCACCAGCTAAGCTCTTAGCTTGTCAGGCCTGCAGAAATGGCTGTGAAGGATGCTCGTGCGCGAGTATCGAATCTTGAATTATTATTGACTGATTACCATATCCGAAGACGAACACACACACACACAGATATATATATATATATATATACATATGTATAATCAGTATGAACAGCTACGGCTATTACTAAACTCTAAACCTTCACATAGCACCACAAGCAAGTACACTGTTTGCACACTAACCCGGTCAGACCCGGCCCCGAAAAAACAAGCCACGAAAGTCATAAACAACAACATGCGGGCCTCGGGGAAACAAGCCACGACAAAGCACACAAACACTCCTTGGGATTGATCAAGACTAATGTAGGAACCTGACTAAGAAACCTTGGGCCTTTATTGGGGTTCTTTCTCTGAACCCTACTATTTTGGGGTTATAGGCACCGGGTTTCTTAATCAGGTGCTCACATTAGCCAAAGCGGAAACCGGGTCAAGCGAGGAATCTTGGCCGACGGAGATCTTGGGGTTTCAAGGACTGCTTTCAGGGGACGGTTTCGGGCTTTTGAATTGGTAAAGTTCGGGTTTAAGGCTTATAGTTGTGGTTATGGGGTTTCGGGTTTTGGGGCTCCGGGTAAGGTGCAACCCAGGGCTCTGAACGGCTTTGCTGCCTGCAGCTTCGCTCCACCTGGGGCTTTGTTCCACATAAACACCTAACCCTAAACAACCACCTCACCCGCATAACTTGAACCCTATATCCCCTGTATGCCCTAGGGATTGACCTCCACACGTGCACAGACGCCGTCTTGGAAGTGACTGGAGGTTTCCCGTGAAAAGGTTTTGTTGTAAGCGGCCGCCGGATTCAGAGCAGGGGGGCTTGCTGCCTGCTCCTAGCTAGCGATAGGGTTCGGACGACTGTTCAAGTTCAACAGTTTATTTCACTCTTCAGGATTCAAGGTTCAGGGCGTAGTGTAATTGAACCCGCATGGATTGCAGACTATGCAAAGTCCGTTTAGAGCACCTCACTCCATGCAAGCCGGCGTAGCAGGTCCTAATCATATTACGTCTCCAGCGAGCTGCGACTGAAGGAAGCCCCAAACAGCCGAGAACCACACTCCGACCCCATGGCCGAAAAGCACCTAGATAAAGGCGAACCCCTCTGTGCGCTGTGGTGACCTGCTACAACCGTAATTCTGCATATTCAAGCACAGAAGCTGATAGGAACCCCTTCATCTCAAAATGAAATTGGGGTACCTTATTTGGGGGTCATTATTATAAGGATCCTGCCACTTAGGGTATTATATTCGGGTCATTGGCTCATCCAAGCCACTCGCTGACCAGAAACAGCGGAGACAACTTCTGACCGTGCGTGGAAACACCAAGCTCCGCAGAGGAGTTCACCAGCAGCTCTGCCACCGGCCAGCGGTTCTCCTCTGGAGAATGGGGGCTTTTATTTCAAATGATATACTGATATACTTTGGTTAGCATTATGCATATATATATAGAGTGCATCAATTTCATCTTGTTACCTAGGAGCTTGTCTTGGGTTCTAGCGTCCCGAATGTCAGCCTTGCGGGTGTTTGGTGGTTCAGAACTCAGAGGGGTTACTGTATCTCGGTATCTCTGACTCCTCTCTTGCTCGTAACTGCTTCTTCTTTCTTTCTTGGACGGGGCCTTGCTGTCCACAGCTGCATCTGAAGCCTTTGTAAATAGCATCTCAGGGTTCACATCAGGCAGCAGCCGCTTCTGGTCTCGGCCGTCTGTCTGCGCAATATGTGGCTTTGTAGGCTTACTGAAATGACCGTGCCGAAAGAGGCTGTTCTACCTTGCCAGGTCTGTTAAGGTACGAGACTCCGAGGGGGGGATGTAACCGTACGGGCTATCTACTTGTACGGAAGGCTGGATAAGTATGAACTACCTACTGACTTTATGGACACCCTGCACATGCACGCGCCTGGAAGCTGCATTAGGACAAGACGCCAGAGACAGACCGAAGGGAGGCCGACGGTTCAGCTTTACCAAGCTTGGGTCAGGAGCTTGAGACGGTAGACATGATCAAAATGCCAGCCTGCTGAAAGATCCTGTTTCGAGGGAGTCAGGAAGCCGAAGAATGAGAAATACGACGCAAACGGAAGTGGATTCGATACTTGAAGCCCCTCCTTCGCGCAGGCCACGAGCAAAGGAGTGTAACCACCACCATCCGCTGCCTCCAACCTGCTACTGGAGAGGCAATACGGGCATCTTCGGCGCATAACTATGGCAGACCAAATAGAGTCAGAGTCGGAAAGAGTCTGTCAGGGGAGAGAGGGAGAGAGAGTGAGCGGGACAGAGAGGGAGAAATGGATCTGGGGATGGTAGCGACAGTGCTTCCTATTCATATTCGCTTCAGGACGTCTGTCTCCGTCTCCTTCTCGCTCTCTCACTCTCCCTGTCTCTTGAAGCCGAAGCCCCCCTAAACCCCCATCAACCCCAAACCCTTGAATCCCAAACCCAAACCCGAGCAGAGCCGAAAAACGGCGCGCGAGCCGAAATCAACAGCGAAGCACAGGCCGCATCGCCCCGAACCTCGAACGGTCGGTGCATGCCGAGGAACTCTGCGCACTGCGATTTTAGTTATTTGTATATGAATGTTTGATACATGTATAGGTGCGCACATGCGCACATGCATGCATGCATGCAGGTGAGGCCGGTAGGTAGATAGGTCGAATGAATGAATGCAACCAGGCATGCATGCGAGCCTATGCTAGCATGCTAACACACCATAATATTCTGGGGCTTCCTTACTACAAGTATGGTATACTGGGCCCCAAAGCCCTGCACGCCAGCTAGGCATCGCTGTTTGTTTGTTTGCTCTGGTACGACCGGGGATCGACAATGCGGAAGGAGCTGGGTTGAATTTGGGTTGTTGGAGAGGGATCGCTTTTTAGGGCTTCGGTTCTGACATGATACTATCATCTCAGAAATGTTGTGATGCTTCAAAGACGAAACCGATACCGAGAAGTTATTTACGGCTGTGTGACTCGGCTTCGGCCTTGGGGCTGCCAAAGTTTATAGTGAACCCCGGAAAGCTGGAACATGGATCTGGGATGATTGCTGCTGGGATAGCCTATACTTTACCTGAAGGGCATGCGGATACTGATGTTCCAAGTTTCCGGCTTCTACCGTAATTTGTTGAAGACATCATGTTGTCTTGTATCTCATGGCTGTACCCCACCCGTGTGACATTGCCACGTGCAGGCCTCAGGGCATCCATAACATATACATATATACATATGTATATACAATATGTGTGTAGTTATATACATATTAGAAAATATATACATATATATATAGATATACATATAACTATAGATATAGATATAGATATATTTTCATATCTATGCTGGACGTAGAACGGCATTTGGTTTACATGGCCTTGGCAGCGCTCGAGGGACAGCACAAGCCTCTCATGCAGTAGTCACTCCTTATACAGTCTCTCGAATAGCTGACAGACCCCTGCAGTCTTGACATCCTGAAGATGCTCCCAGCAGTTGAAAGCCCTTAGACTGGCCCCAGTATTCGGGTTCTAAGCAGAGACAAGGCTCTGCAGCGAGATGAAGCGGCGTCCTTGCTCAAAGGGACGTCATTGGAGGTCTGCTTTGATTTAGCAGGCGTAGGGCCGTGGTGTAGTGTCTTGAAGCTTAAGGGTTTGGGACCTTGGGACTCAGGATTGCTGAAGACCTGTCGTGACAATTGAGGCCTCATTTAAGAATCTCCCTCTTCAGAACTATTCCTCCATGGTCACCGAGTCCGTCTTCCTTTAGCCTTAGAAGCCTGCCTCGCGCAACGAAGCACCCCTGCGCAGGCTTTTGCGTTGAAACAGCGAGTAGAACATGCATTCACTGTAAATTGCTGAAGGTGCATGTACTGCATCATGCACCTACGCATGCAACACAACCGCAGACAAGCATCGTCTTCTTCGCGTCGCTGACACAGGGCCGCGCATGCCCGTCAAGCAAAGTGCGGACGATGTCGAGATGCCCTGTGAGCTCTGGGTTTCAAAGTGGCCTACTTCTCCATTCGTGCAGGATTGCATTGCCGGGAATGGATCTTCAGGCTGGCCGGAGTCATGCAATGCCGCAGGTATTTGTGCAAATTGCCGGCTTCAGTGGTTTCGTGCAGCTTACAGGTGGTTCAAAGGGATACTGAGCGCTGGGAGTTTAGCTACATGCCAGACTCAAAGCGTTCCGGGTCATTCAGTGGGTAGAATGCCATGCATCGGCAGCAGGGGACCGAATGAATGCAGCGAGCATGTACTCCATGTAGCTGCCCAAACTTCAGCTTTCCAAAATGTCCGGATCGTTTTTGAGCCCTCAGTCAGAAATTCCTGCCTCTGGCGACGGCAATGGCCAAGGCCGTGTGGCCCTGTGCAGTGCCAACATCAGGGCTGCAGCGAAGGATCACCAAGGCCTCAAGATTTCTGGGAGTGGTATAGTGCGGGTGATAATGTCGTAACTTGGCAAAACTCCCAACAACAAGTATTGTGCTGGGGCCGGGGGTTTGTCATCCGTTTGGCAAGAGTACGTGACTGGATCCGGGCGGAGCAAGGCACGCTTCGGAAGGGGTGATCCACCTCTGACTGTTTACTTTTGTATTGCTTGTACATCTCCAATAAAGACTGGTTCATCCGAACCCACGGTGCAGATGGGCTGGAGGTGCTGCTTAAGTCTACCACTGCTACAGGAATATGCTTATGGATGGATTCGGCCACGGGAGACCGTGTACGAACAAAAAACATGTGCAACAACATCATTGTAAAACATAGCTTCTGCAAGGCCTTCGGGTGCAAACTTCAGACACTGTTACACTGAAAGATTTCTGAAAGTTACGATGCAATACGCAGCTTGGGATGCTAAACTTGCCACCAGGCCTGTGCCACGGCCGTGTGCCCTTCAGTCGCGGCGATGTGGAGCGCTGTCCACCGATTCCTGATACGCGGCAGCGCTATCTCTGAACATGTCCTTTACTTCCCATGACCGGCTCCAAGGTTTGAGCACAGTAAGCCAAAGCCTAATCCAAACTGCGGAGTTTAGAAGGCCAAGCTCTGTCTGAAACCTGGCAAACTTGTGAGTTAACTTCCCGCCGCCAACACTGCCTTTCGCGCTGCTTCGCGAAGCCCAAAATTTCGATTGCCACGGCTTCAATAATACAAGGTGAAGCCCGTTGCCCTGTGTCGTGGTCTGTTGCCACAGTGCGACCCAAGTCCGATACTAGTACATGCCCTCATGTGTGCTGCAGGCGACTGCAAAAGGAACTGTGCTGGTTGATGCCGATGACGACACGGACAGCAGTCCAAAAAGCAATGGCCAAACAGCGTGATGACAGCGACGACAATGATCTGTACAATTGAAATAACCGTGATGAATGGTGTTGGCACAAGGACAAAGCCGATAGCGATCTACAGAAGATGAATATGCTGAAAAGCGAAAATGGCAACGATGAAGGTTGTCCCTGCGATTGTCATTGTGATGGTATGTAAATGCCAGCTGCAGTTCCCAATACCGGCACTAGGCTGGTGAATGATGCCGCTGCTACAAGTACGAGAACGAGAACCAGTCCTAAGAAAAAAGCTACTAGTACAGCAACCGCAACCGAAACCGCAACCTACGTAATCTCTACAGCAACACCTACGCTCCGTCTCTCTTGCTTGCACGCAGTCTCTCTCTCTCTCTCTCTTTGCCGTGGCATCATCAAGAGTCCCGCAATCCAAGGCACGAAGCAGCAGGCTAGAATATCAGCAACTACTGCTAACAAAAGAATCCAAGTAATAGCAATAATTATCGTAATCATAACCATAATCACTGATAATAGTAATAATCATCACAATCATAAACATAATAGGAATAAGAATTTACATAATCTTGGCTTGATGGCCAAGGATCTCTGTGGCCACAGCATCGGGGTCGCCACAAAGCGACAGGACCAGCTTGAGACTCATGGGCCAGCCTCGCTTCTCTCAGGGTCGAAACCCTATAAACCCTAAAGCCCTACTATAGGGGCCATAATAATTAGAATAGGGTTTTGGGGCCCATGAGAATATAACTATAATATGGAACCCCGAAACAGTATATGCAATTATTAAGGCCCCTAACCTCTCTCTTTTAGAGTCTAAGCCCTAAACCGAACCCCTAACCTCTAAACCCTAAGTCTAAGGTCTGTGTTCCGAGGCGGCTCCAATTCGGAATCGCTGCCTCATAGTTTTTGGCTCAGGTGCAGAAGCTCTAATATAGGGGCCTGACAAATTAGAATAGGGTTTTGGGGCCCATTGTGCTACGTTTAAATATAATACGGAACCCCAAAATAGTATTGGTACTGATTTAAGCCCCAAAAGTAGGCTTTAGAATCCAGCGAGCTTGTGACGGATTCCCCCGAATAAACACAAATTCACCGGGAGAGTGACATCTTCTGGCCAACCAATGGCCGAGGCCCCAGTCTCCAAGAAGCACCTGGAATCTGTGATGCCGACTGTTTAATGTAGGAACCTGACTAAACCCTGGGCCTATAACCCTGAAATAGTAGGATTCATATAGGGAAGCCTAATAAAGGCCCAAGGTTTCTTAATCAGGTTCCTACATTAGTTGTGTGTTTTTTCCGCCAATCCAGGGTTCAATTCTTGGGGCTTAGGACCAGCTTTCTTTGCCTCCCAGCCCTAACCCCTACACTACTAAACCCCAGTGCAGGGAAAGCTCGGGGCTTTTGCGGGTTTAGGGGCCGAGGCCACGAGCTGCTTTCATCTGACTCAGGATTTAGGGGTTTAGGGCGTGGACTCTCGCAGTTCGGAGTATGCATGCAAGGTTACAAGTGCAGTGCTCGATCTGAACAAGAAGCAGCATGAGTCTGAGTGCAATCAGGCTTTTGACAGCCACTCCGACTTTCTTAATCTGGCTATCTATTTCAAGCATTTGTCCACGACGCTGGAATTGACCCACCTGCTGAACAAAAGTGTGATGGAAACCCTGAACCCTAGCCCTTAAATCGGGCTCGTCTGAAGGAGCATCCCTCGTGCAGGAACTGACAAGGCACTGTCACCAAGGTGCAATCCGGAGTTGCGCCGTCCTGTGAGAGACGGGCTGCCAAGGAAAGCACAAATGTCGCTCAGTGTTTAGGACAGGCTTGCGATACTTTAAGGTGTCTTTGTGATATATTGCGTGGTCGTAGTGGTCCTGCAGTCGGATTCTGGTATCTTCGGGGTGTACATGGTCCTGGTGCGTGTTTCTTCATTGTTGGGATCTGGGCTGGCATGATCGGGAGATGGGGTGAGTGTGCGTCGAAATTGATGGGGCATGGGCTCCCGGCCCCTTTCCAGTTTCAGCTTCCATACAACCACAAACCCCTCCATCCCTAACCCTTTCTTTTAAACACCAAAATCCCCAAACCTTTAAATGGGTGCAGTTTTTTTGTTGCTCCTTTTTTTTTTTTTGTTTGCTCCTTTTTTTGTTTCTCTCTCTTCGGGGTCTGAGGGGGGAGACAGCAAACTTGGCTGCGAGTACAATCTGTGTGATATATTATACATTCTACATTATACATTTATTATATATTATATATTATATACCATATAGTATATATACTATTTAAAGTATAT
>BGNK01000918.1:6314-21474 GCA_003297005.1 Symbiodinium sp. clade A Y106
GGATTGTAGACTGTGGGTAACCAAAGCGAAAGTACCTATAGCAGCCAGCAGGGCATGAACATGCACAAACAGGATTTGAGTCATCTTCGACAAGTAGCAGACTTGTTAACCACAGGCAGTTTTTCATTAGTCTTTGGCTCCTTGACAGTCACACATGTTAATACATATATTGAACTCACTCATACTTGTTGACCAGCAATAACAAATCTAAAGCACTGCCATAAACACTTATTTCGATTCCTGTGAACTTTGCCAAATAAGTACGCTAATTCAATACGTAGAGGTTCTCCAACAACTGAACACTGCATGCCAAAGCAGATGATGCGTTGGTTCTGGTGTTGGGTGGATTGGCTTGATAGGATGGANCATGCCAAAGCAGATGATGCGTTGGTTCTGGTGTTGGGTGGATTGGCTTGATAGGATGGAAGAGTCTTGCAGGGATAAGATATACGGCTCTGTGTCGGACGTGTCGAGTCTATGTGGCCCACCCCAAGACTTGGTTTGATAAAGTACAGAATACACGGTATTTACGGTGTTTCCTGCCCGATAGCTGTTGTGGGAAGAACTTTGAATACGTAGCCACTCAATGCCGCGGTGTCGTACCCGTTGACGTCTGACTATACACAGGCTAAACCTGACCTTGAATACATTACTCAGGAATAGAAGTGTACAGGACTTTGTGGTGTAATGCTGCGTGTACCTTTCAAGTGCTTGAAGTTGTTACAATGTAAATATGATACAAAAAGTGGGTCTGCAAAAACCCANTACATTACTCAGGAATAGAAGTGTACAGGACTTTGTGGTGTAATGCTGCGTGTACCTTTCAAGTGCTTGAAGTTGTTACAATGTAAATATGATACAAAAAGTGGGTCTGCAAAAACCCAGGCCCCACAGCAACCTGCTCTCAATCCATAATCTTTCAGACCCTCCAAAAAACCCTAAAACCTCGAAGCCCTGAAGCCTTAAGACCCTATAGATTCCTGAAAGGAACCCTTATAGTATCCTTTAAAGGAACCCTAAACCCTACCCTTAAAGCCCGAAGCCCTAAAGATGACTCTCCCTTCCGAGGTCTGGCGGGCTCGTGCTGCAGGCGCTTCGGGTTTCCGGACGACACCCCTAAACCCTAAACCCCTAAACCCTAAACCCTAAACCCCTAAACCCTAAACCCAAAACACCCCTAAACCCTAAACCCCTAAACCCTAAACCCCTAAACCCTAAGCCCCGAAAACAAACACCGCAAACATTGCAAGACCCCTTGAAAGGCGCCACAGGGGGTTTTGGGGTTTAGGGCTTAGCGGAAACGCCCGCAAACCTACGCCCCTTCTGAAGCCCTATGAAGCCCTTCAAGCTTGTGACATTTTGGGGTCCTTTATAATAAGGATCCTACTATTTAGGGTACTAGATTAGGGTCCCCTATTTTCGGAAACTCCCAAAATAACACCAAGCACCGAAAAGCGTGGGCAGCGCAGGTGCGCAGCACGACACCCGAGTACAAGGGCTTCCGCTTCTCTTTTGCATCAGGCCAGGCAGGTGTTTTCGGGTACATGTTTAGGGCTTAAGGTCCCTAAACCCTAAACCCCAGGCCTTTTTCAGGGTTATGTGGGTTGGTCTTGGGTTCTAGATCTTTTTTTTCCTTCTAGAAGTTCTACTTGAGGGGGTCTGTTTGGTAAGGATCTCATGGGGCTTTGTCAGGCTCGCGGAGTTGGGAGGGTTAGAGTTCAGGGCATAGTAATCCCGAGGGGCTGCAAGAGCCAGGTGAACTACAGTAACTAAAGGTTCGGTTCAGTGTTTCAGGGTGTACAGTTCGGGGGCCTCCTGTTAAGATTTAGTGTCGGATTTCGTTCGTTCAGGCCTCTGAATGGGAGTGCAAGATCGAGGGGCCCGAATGACATGAACATCAGCATGAAGGCTTACCGGGACGTTGCATGGTTTGTTTTGTGCAGTTATCGACTTACTTAATTGCTTGACTTCCTGAAGTCTAACCCTAAACCCTAAACTCTAACCATACACATGCAACCACTATCACGCCCATAGGGCCAAGTCCGATAAATTCGCGCGCACCACGATCGAGCCTGCTGAGTCTTGAAACCTGTTTAGGGGTTAGTGTTCTACAACCTAAGCGCTAAACCCCAAACCCCTAAATGGGAGTTTCCGAAAATAGGGGGACCCTAGCAAAGTACCCTAAATAATAGGATCCTTATGATTATACGGGCTCCCAATAAGGTACCCCTAATTTTTCGGAAACTCCCAAATCCCAAAGCCTAAACTGGAAGGAACCTTGTCACCCAGCTACGCCTGTGCCGGAGGCGCGGGTTTCAACTCATCGGGCCCCAGTCTTTGGGGCATTCTGAATTTTGAAGGTTTCGGGTTTAGGGTGTCGGACTCGCTTTTTATTCAATTTCATTTCTTCCCTTTTTGTTTTTATTGTATTTTATTGGGCTTCATATTGATTGTGACACCTATTGGACTGTGATGACGCGCACTGCGCAAAAAATGGGAGCCCTGAACGTATCTCAAACACGTCCCTACCCCGTTTCAACAGGCTGCTTTGGTGGCCCCTGTACTCCCTAACCGCTTAGCCTTTTTTTGACCCTGAACCCTGATATCTTCAATCCCAAGCTCCCGAACCGTAAACCCTACAACAGCATTTTTCACTCTGAACCTTCAGGGCCTCAAAAGGGATGAAGGTAGGTAGGATGGATGATTCCACCTATCTTCATCCCACCTTTGCATCACCTTTGGGGCCTTGCGAAACCTTAAACCCAAGACGCTCCAAGCATCCCCAACCCTGTAGCTTCCCCCGAACCCTTTCTCCCAACGATCCTCACAACCGAGGCCCCAGACCCTGAGCTTCCCAACCCCTCCTAAACCCCACACGCTAAATTCCCAAACCCGAAACCCCCTCGCTGAGGTGGTTCTATCCCTATGAGTCGTGGCTGCTTCAAGGCTGGCCCTCCAAAGAAGCCCAAGAAGACCGGAAAGGCTCTCTCATGAATCCCTATAGATCCTTATACATCCCTTATAAATCCTTATAGACCCCTTATGAATCGCTATAGATCCTTATAGACCCCTTATGAATCCCTATAGATCCTTATACATCCCTTGTAAATCCTCATGGATCCCTTAGGAGGTTCAGAGTTTAGGGTTAGGTAGGGTTTTGGATTTGAGTCCAGACTATTGTTTTTTTTTGGGTTTGGGGTGCTGTCTTTTCTAGGGCTTCAGGTTCAGGTTTCTGGGTTGAGCAGGTTCGGGTTTTCTGGGTTTAGGTTCAGTGGGGTTGTTGGGTTTCCAGGGTTTGTCTCCCCAGGCTCAGGACTTTCAGTTGACTTGGCTCTTGCTGCTTTTAATGTTAAATGCCGCTGTGGGGGTCCGCAAAACTCTAAATCCTAAATCCAAACCCCAACCCCCAAACCCTGATCCCAAACCCTAAACTGCTAAACCGCAAACTCCAAACCCTTCAACCCCAAACCCCTAGACCCCAAAGGTTTTTAGGGTTTAGAGTTTAGGGTTTCGGGTTCGGTGCATTCCCCGGACCAGTTGTGCATCTAGACCGGTACAAGCTTCACGACTTTCATGGGTCAGAAGATAAAGAGTTTTCGTAAAGAAGTTCCTAGCTGCCAACCCAGAAGTTGCCATTCCGGACAAGTTCCTACCAGAGGCTGCCTCGCGGATGTCGATGGCAGACAACCTGGACCCTATGAATCCTTCATAGATCCCTTACGGAACCTTAACAGAACTTTTAAACTAATCCCAAAGGTTCTTTCCAAAAGAACCCTTTGAGAAACCAACAAAGAAATTTTCAAAACCTTAAACCCCAACCCGTAAACCCTAAACGCCTAAACTCTATAGACCCCTATAAATCTCACCCAATATCCAAGCCGCAGGCCAAGTTCCAGGTGCCCAAAGGCAGCAACTTCACGGAGGTGCGTGCCTGGCCAAAAAAGAGCCGTCTTGGGGTCCTTTGCCGGGCGTTGCAGGGCTTTGGGTTTGGGGATCAGGGCTTTACGCTTTTTCATGAGCTCTTCTCAGGTCAGCTTGAAGAACCAAGGAAACTTTGTAATAAGGTTACAAATTCAAGAGATCTCCCGCATTCAAGCTGGATTGGGCCATGAACCCCAAAGTCAATCACCGAAAATACACCCCTAAAAGACAGGGCCTAAACCCTTATCCAACATCTAAGGTATCCCCTGGCGTGACTTCAGCGACAAGTGGAGTCCGGCTACGGGCGAGCAGACGACTACATGTGCTGAGGCACCGCCGGCTGTAGGGCTTACCGTTGTTTACATGAGGCCATGAGGATTTAGGATTTGTCGTTTGTGGATGGTTTATTGTCGTGTAAAGGGATGTCCCCGAACTCGACCCCCTGATCACCCGAAGCGTCTGATGTACGTTCGGAATTTCAGTTAAGAAGGTTCCCTGACCAGTCGGATCCTTGATGCACAAACCCACGCTTTGAGGCCCGTGAATGTTGGTTCTCCCAAAGTAGACCCCCAGGTAATAACGACACTCGACACTCCTTTAGTGTGTATGGCAATCGGGCTCATTTGTATCCATGTGGACTCTCAGTGCCAAAGGGCCGTGAACAGCTTTAAAACGGAAAAGCATTCCTAAACCCAGACCCTAAACACCCACAGAGCACAGCACACCACCCTGCCTCCCCTCAACCCTAAACCCTGTACCCTAAGCCCCAAACCCCCATGCCTAAGCCCTAAGCCCTGAACTCCAAAAGCCTGAACGTGCGAAAGCCCCAAACACGAAGTAGGGTTTATGGTTTAAAGAGTTTGTGGGCTTCCGGGATGCGAATTTTGGGGGTTTAGGGCTGCCGGTTTCAGGTTTAGGGAGCTTAGGGCTTCCCTAAACCCTAAATCCTAAAACCTAAATCCTAAACCCTAGTGGAGCAGGATGCCTCCGTGTGCCCCACGGCCCAACGCCTTGCGGGGATCAAGCGCATTGAGGTCTGGGCCGAAGGTGCCCTGAGGTTTAGGGTTTACCGGGGTTCCTTTAAAGGGTACCATAAGGGCTCCTTTAAGGGATCTACAGGGGTTTAGGGTTTAGGGGTTCCTTAAACTACCAAACCCTAGTTTTTTTTTATAGGTTCTTATTATAAACCCTAATATGGATTTTATAGGGACCCTACAAAAAAAGTAGGTTTTGGTAGGTTAAGGTAGGGTTTACGGGGTTTAGGGTTTCAGTCTTCGGGTTTAGGGTTTAGGGGTTTAAGGTAATAGGGTTTAGGGTTTCAGGGTTTCTTGGTTTCTTTAGGGGTTAGGGTTTAGGCCTTAACAGGAGGGCCTTAACAGGGCTTTTCAAGAGGCTTTCAGGGTTAGGCTTCATGTCAGATCTTGGTTTCTCCTGTTCAGTGTGCTTTGAGCTAGTAGGGAGTTTCCGAAAATAGGGGACCCTATTGTAGCACCCTAAATGGCAGGATCCCTATTGTAAGGACCCCGAACTAAGGGGCCCCCTATGTTCGGAAACTCCCAGTAGGGCTTCGCGTTAAGAGTGTTTGAGTAGGCATTTTAGGTTGCAGGCTCCAGGTCTTTCGCTTATGGGGTTACATGAAATCGAAGACCCCGGTGCCATAATCAGGGGTTTAGGGTAGTGTTTAGGGTTTAGGGTTTAGGGTTCAGGAAATACCCTAACCCAAACAACCCACGTTTCGAAGGACCGAAAGAAGGGCATCATACTAATCAACCCAAGAAAGGCAGGTTCTGTAGGAGTTCAAGTACGGCTGAGCTTCAGCAGTAAGGGTTTCCACGGCTTCGGAGTCGAGGCTTCTTGGTTTCAGCTTCGGTGGATTTGAAACCCGAACGCTAAAACCCTAAACCCTAAACCCCTAAACCCTAAACCCATCCAAAATCCCAAAATCCATACAGCAACTCTGATAGCAGCTCTTGCAGCAACTCCTAAAGGGACCACTAAAAGGGCTTAAACGCAAGTCCGAACTTCCGGTTTGAAGGCTTCGATCTTTCAGGGACATGAGCTATGCATCTGAATCTGGCCTGGTTTGGACGTTTGGCGAAGAATTACCTATACTATTTTGGGGGTTCCGTATCATGGGTTATAGTATAATGGGCCCCAAAACCCTATGATATCCGGTGCTATCCCAGCCCACAGGGAATTGCTGCGAGCTGAATCCTGTATCAAGTAGGGTTGAATACTGCGCAGGGGTTTTGGTGAGTGTATGAAGAACTCCTTTCGGCATGTAGGTGGCTGCATATTTGGGGTGAATTTTTTCGCTTATGGGGGAATGAAAGGCCTACTTGAGACAAATCTACAGGACATCTTGAGCACTGGAGCGCAGACTGGGAACCTTAAGCTCAGGTTTAGGGTTTAGGGTTTAGGGTTCAGGGTTTACGACCCCGTAGAAGGCTCATCGTTTATGCCGTGAGGCGCCGTGGGACACATCCACCTCGAGGCGGGCGGTGCGCAGTTTGAGACTGTCTGCGAAGTGCCGGCAATGCCCCGCCCAAAAAAACACTGCCGGCCCTAATAGTACTCGCAGCCCGCAGATGTCGATTTCCTTTTGCACCTGCATAGCATAGCCCATGTATGGCAGAGTTTCAGGAAATCAGTTCAGCAGGTCGGGCAGCGCCGAAGCAGCGATAGCAAAACGTATATAGTATAGAGGTCCAAATATTTCGTAGTAGTAGCCTGCATCCTCTTTTCGTCCCAGTAGAGCTAATGATTAGGATCAGCGAGACCTGTATTCCGAAGTGTTTTATCCTGTCTCACCAATATTCCTGAGGAGTCCAATGGGTTCAGGCTTCAGGGATGTATATATGTGTGTATGTAAACCCCTAAACTTCATTATCCCCCGGCCCGAAGCCTAAACCTTACAACCGAAACCCTAAACCCCAAACCCGAAAGCCCTAAAGCTAAACCCTATAGACCCCTGAACCCTAAACCCCAAACCCCTAAACACCACGCCCCGAAACCCTAAACGCCACACCCCGACACCACATGAAGCTTATAAGCCTATAAACCCAAAAAAGCCCTGAGAAAAAACCTAAGGATTGGAGTCTCTGGGATCCCTAAGCCCTAAACCCTAAACCCTAAATCCTAAATCCTAAATCTTAAACCCTAAACCCAAAACCCCTAAACCCTATGAACCCTGTGGGTCAGGTCAAGTCCATTTCGGCTCGCTCGACTGCGGTGCCCCCGGCCTTCAACACCTGCCGAAGTCCAATCCAGCAGCTCGGTACGCAGCGTTCTGGGTTTTAGGGGGTCTATAGAGGGCTTGTATGCTTTTCTGTTTTTGTTACTGGTGTCTTAGAAGTGCAGTTTATGCCGGGCTCATGAAGGTTTATAGGGTCTTAACAAAGGTTTTCGGCTCTTTTGGGTTCCGGACTTAGAGCTTAGGGGTGCGAGGTTTTGGGTGCGGGGTGTATGGTTTTTGGGATGAAGGTACTATAGGGGTCGGAAAAATTAGCACTGATGTCCCATTATCGCCTACATTGGGTTGTAGTGTAATTAGCCTTGTGGCCCTTATACAGTTATAGTAGAACTTACCTCAAAACTCTGCTCTAAGTCTTAAGATCCCAAAATTAATGATGGAGGTTACAATTTTAGGCCTTCTAGGGTGTGTGTACGGTAGATACGCATGGACATTCACCGTGTCAATCATGTCAATGTTATCTTCCTCTCTCTCTCTCTCATGCTTTATCTCGCTCTCTCTCTGCTTGGGTTTCATAGGTTTCTTATGTTGAGGGTTTCAGAGGGTTTTAAACTTAGCGTGTTTTGTGATGTTTTCCAAGGGCTGCAGTTTAAGGGCTTCAGTTGGTTTGATGACGTGGGTTCAACTGACACAACCCTTTCAGGCGCCAGCTGCGGTACAACATCGCCAGCCGAACAGAGCCCACTGTGCCCGTCCCGGTGGATGCTGGGCTTAACGAGATTTTAGAGGCCGTCTCAATTCTGAAGAAGCTTTGCAGGGCCTCGCTGGAGAGGTGTGGCTATTTTGAAGCGGGCATAAGTGCAGAAATTCTGACTAGAAGTCGTTGAGATTTTGGGCGACAAGTTGTCGTAGCGGTGTTTGCCTGACTTAGCATAAGTTCCAAGAAGGGAGGGTGTGAAGCATGAGAGGCTCAATTCATGATTCACTTCTGAGACAACACCACAACGATTCTCTAATCTCAGTACAGGTAATACAAACGTTTGATAAAGGAACCCTTAAATGGGGCCTTACACCCCAAAGGCCCAAACACCCCGAGGACCCCTCGGAGAGCCTTGCAGAAGCCATCTGCTGCGACAACCGCACGAAGGCTCGAAATTGTTGTTTTCACCCTTCGTTATCTATAGGGGTCTGCTAGAAGGCTTCCCGTTTGTATGTCAGGAGGGGAAACGAAGCGATGGATTCCGGCTTTAAACAGGTCCGTAAGGTGGTTTCTGAGTGGAGCGGATTTTTCCACCTTCGTTACTCACACTAGAAGGGTTTGTCGAATTATCTTGGAATGGGATTCTACTGGTTTCCATAGATTTCCAGGGTTTCTATGGATTTTTAAATAGGTTTTCTTTATATGGTTTCTACAGGATTGTCTTTGAGGTAAGTTTTTGTGCCTGACGGATCCGGGAACGTAGCTGCAGGGTCCCAAGTTGCTGGCTGGGTCTCCTGATCCTTCAAGTCGGGTTTCGGGTCTTACGGTAGCTGTAGTTGTAGTAATAGAGCCCGGCTCCGTTAAGTAACCCCGAAACCCTATGAGACTTGCCAAGAGGGGCTGAAGCAATGCCAGGTCTATGCGGAGCCTCAATTCCTGTACCAAGCCCCGGACATCGCGCTCTTCGACAAGATTTCGGGAACCACCACCTTCTACGACTCAGCTTGCGGAGTCCCGCTTTTCAAGGTGGGCCCGGGGGTGAAACCGGGACTCTTAGGACCGCAAGAGCAGGATCCCACCAATGTGTGGTTCAGGGTTTAGGGTGTGGGGTTTACAGAAATTGTATCGGGTTCGGGTCCTGCGTTTTTGCTGGGTTTTGGGCGGGTTTCTTTTTTTGCTTGGTTCCATTTGTTGATCCGGAAACACAAGCCCGGTTCCGGAAACGCAATCCCGGAAGCAAAATCCTGGAAACACTCAGCCACCGCCGAAACAACATTGACTTTTGCGGAAACACATCTGTTTCTGGAAAGGCGAAATCAATACAACAGCATCACGGCCACTCATGTGAGAACAAACAATTTCTATTTATCTTGGGATTGAGGGTTCAGGGCTTAGGGTACAAGTAGGTGATATGCAGTATGCTACTGAGTGTGCCTGCCTGAGACCTGCGCGCTCAGGCACCGGTGAACAGGACTGGGGCTGCAAAGTCGCGGCCGACTGATGTGATACAGGGGCCGTAATAACTAGAATAGGGTTTCGGGGTGCACAATAGTATGATGAGAATAGGTTCACTGACTGTAAGGGGTGATGTATGCCAATTATTCCAACCCCCAGGAGCATGGCCGACTTCAAAGCCGACACAGATGAGCATGGTTGGCCTTCGTTTCGCAAGCAGGAGGTGTTCTCTGAGCATGTGTCGGTTGACAAGAATGGTTTCGTTTATTCTTCTTGCGGCACGCATTTGGGAAGCTACTTGCCCGATAGCACCGGGCCGAGGTATTGCATGGACTTATCCTGCATCGCAGGCAACCCGGTCCAGCAGATTATTTGACACAAACGTCAAGCCGTTCTGCAGACTGCCGGGACCACATTGTACAGGTAAAGGCCCATCCACTTGGGATGGCAGGCACAGATGCAAGATGTGATGCCCGGGTTGTTTTCGATAGGTCGAGCGAATGGTATAGGGGCCTTTATCATTGGTTCGTATTCCTGTTCTGGTTGTTGAGTCCCCTATATTGGCCTCAGACCTGTCCACCGACACGCGTGGCCAACGCGAGCAAAGCACAAATCTGAATCGCGGCCCGGTTAAAAGAAGGGAGCCAGTCATGGTCCTTTTTGTTTCCAGTTCGGCCGTCGCAATATAGTGGTCATGAGCCGTTGAGGCCTCCGAGTATCTGCATGGCTTGTAGTACAATTTCATACGGAACCCTAAGGAAATGTTGGTAATTATTGAGGCGTCTGTAGACCCTGAAACCCTAAAGCCCTAAACCCCCTAAACCCCTAAACCCCGAACCCTGAACCCTAAAGCCCTAAACCCCTAAACCCCTAAAACCCCGAACCCTAAACCCTAACGCCCTAAACCCCTAAACCCCGAACCCTAAACCCTAAACCCTAAACCCTAACGCCCTAAACCCCTAAACCCCGAACCCTAAACCCTAAAGCCCTAAACCCCTAAACCCCGAACCCTAAACCCTAAAGCCCTAAACCCCCTAAACCCTGATGCCTAAACCCTTCTAAACCTGCGTGGCTTCAGTCCCCCAGGTGCCTCGGCCAGCGCCTCCGTGTCGCCGTCAGCGTCGCCGGCGTCCTCTGTGGCCGCGCCTGCCTCGGCCTCAGCACAGGTTTAGGGTTCCTTTAAGGGTTTGGGGTTCCTCAAGGGTTTAGGATTTTGGTAGTTTTGTGCTTTTGAGTGCGTAATATGGTTCTGACAAGTTTACATGGTATAAGGGTTCTCAAACGTTCTTGCACAGGTTCTTCGGTTTTTTCGTGGGTTGAAGAAAATCGGGGTTCCTTTTGCTTGAAAGATCCAAGACCGTACAAAGCAAGTAGGTTTCAGTACCTGACTTGGAGGGTTCATTGAGGCGGATGCAGATGCTTTCCTTACCATGAATACTACCTTCTAGTTCCTGTCACTTCGAAAAGGGTTGCATGTCTACAGAACGAAAAGGACGGGACATATCGCCGGTAGTCAGCAACACTAACCGGAACTAGAAGAGTATTGATAACCCTAAATCCTAAAGCCTAAACCGCGGGTTCATTCCCTGGACAGCGTGTTTCCACGATGCGGTTCATGCGTTGGGGGTCCATGGTTTAGACTCCCGACAGCCCCTAAGGCAAGGAAGGTCCAACAGGGTTTCGAGCTGAGGGTTTAGGGTTTTAGGGTTTGGGCTTTAGGGTTAACGCTGAATGAAGGCGTTTTGGATTTCGACATCTAGGCTATAAATGCAAGAACACGCAAAAAGTGGAGTTGGGGTGGACTCTCTTGGGCGATTCTTGCTGCTTTTGCTTCGAGCCCTTGACGGTGGCCTTTCAGTGCAGATCCCACCCCCGAAGCCCTAAACCCCAAATTCCGACAAAACGAGTCTCGAAGGCACCAACTTTTACAGTTTGTACTGGAGTTACTAGAGCTCTTAAGAGGGTTGTTATGGGGTGTAGTGGAGCTTCACTGGGTGTTACTCTAGGGACTCAAGGGGTCAGCATGATTCGGAATATTTTACCCTTATAGCACTTACGTGTTTAAAGGATAAGATAAGCGTCTAATCGTTCAGGGCCCAAGATTTGGGTGTTGTGTGTTGGGCAGGGCGGGTCTAGGCACTCAGCCAGCGAAGGCTCAAGCCAAAGCGGACCAAGAGCAGGCACCGAGAAAGGGAGGAAGGTTTCCAGGGATTCGGGTGGCAGCAGCAGCAGCAGGAGTGGCAGGAGTAGGAGTAGGTGAGAAGGAGTTGGAGCTGGAGGAGGAGGAGGCGGAGGAGGCGGAGGAGTACGAGTAAGTGTGCTAGCAGTAGCAGCAGTAGCAGTAGTAGTGGTCGTCGTAGTAGTAGTGGTAGTAGCAGCAGGAGGAGGAGTAGTAGTAGTAGTAGTAGTACTAGTAGGACTAAGTGGTAGAGGCAGTGGCAGTGGCAGTAGCAGAAGCAGTAGCAGCTTCAGTAGCAGTAGGCCTACATGCCTAAACCGCGGACCTCTGAACTACCTCAAGGTCCTGTTGTCGTGGAAAAAACAACCAAACCTCACAACGCGCTTATTAATAAAGCTGAAAATCAACTTTGCGGGCACATTTGGACAGAGCACCTTGAAGATCTCATTCCTGAGCAGCCGACAGCTTTAGGTGTTCAGGGTTTACGGCTTCCCCCGACCTTGTAAAACCTGCATTCTTATTGTTCCCTCTTATTGATTCCTTATATGTGTCCGAAAACAGATGTTCTTTTGGTGGTTCAGGTAGGGTTTGGGGTTCAGGATTGCGAATTGTGCAGTCTAAGCTTTTGGTATTTTGGTTTCAGTGAGCCCCTTCCTCTAAGCCCGAAATCTTAGTCGTAAGCCCTAGACCAACGTCTTAAGCCAGCTACTCGTAAACAGGACTTGCAGAACCTCGCTGCAGAGCTAGACAAGGCCGAAACGTTTCTATGATTGAAGCCAGGGGCGGGGCTAGCGTGTTCATGGGCGTCAAGCAAACCCAAACCTGCCTAATCTCCAACAGATTCAAGGTCCCCCGACAAGAGGAGGAAGTGCATTCCTACTGGCCGCCTGTCGTAAAAGTCCTGCAGAACAACCATCATGTAAAGATGCGACGTGTGCCGTTTGCACAGTGCAGGATCCTACTATGTAGGGTCTAAGGGATTCTTTGATTTCTGCCTCAGGTATACGGGGCCTTGTCATGGAGCTTAGTTTCAGCTCACTGGTAGGGGTATACGGTATATAGTAAGTTACATGCTTTCGTCATCGTGGTAAGCCCACTTGAGATCCTTCAAGCCCAATAAAGCAAATCCACGAAACCGTACAAAAATGCTTTTTGGTACCTTGAGGTAGGGCCTAGCCAGGAATCTCTGCAACTCCGGAAATACTTCAGGATCGGGAACCCTACTTAAAGGATCGTGGGACTTAGTAACTAGGGTTATAATTAGGGCAACTATACTTATAAGCCCAATTAAGGTACTTATAACCTTACTTACTAAGTCCCATGATCCTCCAAGTACAGTAGACCTCGGGAGCCCGAGCCCCAAAAGCACCAGACGCAGTAAACCCACAAAAGCCGAAACCCCTTGCCTCCTACACCCTTACGTTTAACTTCGGAAACCCTACAGAAAGCTGCAACACAGTGCAGCGCCCTATCACTCCTACGCACCTTTTCTGCTCCCGATCCTCGAAACTTCAACCCTCCAAGAAGGCCTTAATACAGGAGCTTAAATAGTTACCTATACCATTTTGGGGGTTCCTTATTATCATTATAGTATAATGGGCCCCAAAACCCTACTCTAATTATGAAGGCCCCTATATTAAGCCCCAAACCCTGGATTCCTAAACCTCAAGGCGTCAGTTTCCGCCTGGCATGTCGGACCCACAACATATAGGTAGTTGTCAAAATTAGGGTCCCTTTTTGGGTACCCTAAATATTAGGTGCCGTAATATATTAAGGACCCAAAAAGGGACCATAATTTTGACAACAGCCCATATACAGTGTTGAATCTGCAACTCCAAACAGGGACAAAAATCAAGGGAGCGGTGTCCTACTGCTCGCGCCTCAAATTGCCAAAGAAACTCGGCTAGCAAACAAGCGTGCTCTCGTCCAAGTGCACAGCCATCAGCCTTGTATCGCCCTTGTTTCCCGAGGCGCTGTAAATGCAGCGGTGAGACAAAGTATATAGTGGAGCTCGAAGACAAGGTCGACGACGAGGTGATCATGAGATTGAAAATCCGGGAAGAGCTAGCGGCTATCCGAGGAGATGGAATGGTGGATGAAGAAGGTGCTTTCCATTTCAACTTACACGAATCTGCTGATGTGGACAAGAGCGTCGAGGAGGGTAGCAACAGCAAGAAGTTGCGAGAGTTCCCGGAGATCGAATCCACTGACCCGCAGTGAAAGATTCGGGGGGAATTGTAAGTAGGGCGATATGTAAGGCACTTCTAGCCTTACCATCTTAATGAATGCAAACTTCAGATGATACCTGGACCCTGCCGAACCTACCTTTGTAGGGTACCTTATCTTGAGTTCCATCTTTTAGAAGTCCGTTTAGACAGTACCGTAGAAGCCGAAAAGTTGGAAACCCAATAGCCTCAATCCTTAAGAGTAATGTATAAGGAATCCCAGCACTATTTGACCTTTATCCGGTTTCCAACTTTATGGGGCTTACTGTAGGTTGTTTTAGGTCCACGTACTTCTAGAATTGCTCCCTGACTATTCTAGGCTTGCTTCCTGAGTCAAACCCAAGACTCCTAAACCCCAAGCAAAGTGAGATTCCTCTGACTGCAGACGGAAAAAGGCGTTCAGAAAAAACCAAACCTCCTAAGCCCTAAACCCTAACCTCCTAAGCCCTAAACCCCTAAACCCTAACCTCCTAAGCCCCCTAAACCCCTAAACCCTTAACTCCTAAACCCAAAAACTCCTAAACCCTAAGCTCCTAAACCCAAAAACTCCTAAACCCAAAACCCTAAACTCCTAAACCCTAAACTCTAAACCCAAATCTCCTAAGCCCTCATCCTCTACGCAGGCCTTGGCAGCGGCCTCTGCTCGTGTGGAGGCGTGCAGCGCGGGGTTCTCTTTTTCTTGGGGGGGTGGTGGTTTCTGGGAGTTTTAGGGTTTAGGGTTTAGGGAGTTCTGGGTTTAAATTTAGGGTTTAGGGTTTATGGGAGCTTTAGGGTTTAGGGTTTAGGGTTCTGAGGGATTGAAGAAGGGCTTGTAATATAGTAGAAACCAGAAAGTTGGAACATCATTATCCTCATGCCCTTAAGGTAAACTATAGGGGATCCTAGCACCAAACCTCCTAAACCCATGTTCCAACTTTCTGGGGTTCACTGTAGGAGTCTTATAAGTCTGATAAGGTCTTGTACCTCCTGTACAGGTTTGTGTTTGCAGTTCTTGTGGGCGCTTATCTTATGTGGATCGTATGGGGCTTTACAATATTCAGGGTTCCAGAGTGCGGGGTTTTATGAGGTTTGATGGGCCTTCTAAATTGCGGTTCAGGATTCAGGGGTCTGTCAGAAGTACCGACAGAGAACTTACGACATACAGTTTACGAGCCCTAAACGACATCCTTTAGCCCCCAACCCGCATCCACTAAAACCTAAACTCCCTAAACCTGGAACCCTCATCTTCCTGTCGATGGAAGGAGCCTTCGAACCCTAGCCAGACTTCCAGAAGATTGCAGAAGGAACTGGAGCACTCATACATAGCCCCCCGATGCACATGTCAATGTATGTAAATAAACCACCAAGCAAACAGATATATTTATACGCGGCCCCCCCCCCCCCTCCCCCCCTTCAATGGTCTATGGTCCAGGATGCCCCCCCTCCTGTGGGGTGGGGTGTGGGTCCCTCTTCCCCCTGTGGGATGGTTGTGGGGGTTTTGGGGTTTT